>CAJQUW010006691.1:0-297500 GCA_907163375.1 Prostheceraeus crozeri
TCTCCTCACGGAACCATTCTCATTACAGCTTTGGGAAATCCCTCACCTTCTGCTAGAGGGGACTTCAGTCGCCTCATGACTCCGATTTCACTTATTGTCCTTGCGTCCGCCTGAATGATCAGCAATTTCCACATTTGTCTTGCGTCCGCATGTAATGAATCAGCATTTCCATTTTTGTCCTGGCGTCGCCTGATGTCTTCAGCATTCACATTCTGTCCTTGCAGGTCCGCCTGATGATTCAGCATTTCACATTTTGTCCTGGTCTGCAATGTGTTATACTTCCATTAGTCATTACTCTTCTCTTAAATCATGACAAATTAAGCTTTCAATGATTCCAGTTCATGCCATTAAGATATAAGGTTGTCCAAATATTGGATGTTATCTGTTTAACCGTGTATTTAAATTATTTTCTCATAGGTTTTCATAATCGCATTCTTAAGGTGTACTCGGATGATTTTTTAACTGACATCAATGCATGTGTGCTGGAAAGAGAAGTATTTGAAACGTGTGTAGAAGATGGCGTAACCATCTCAGTGGACCAATGTTGTTAAAGCGAATTTTTCTATTCGAAAAACTTATACTTTATCAATTCAGCTTCCTGATATCGATTCTGGGGTCGATGCCAAGATTGAGAAAGATTCAAGTTTCTCATAGTGTTTGAGGAATTCAAGTTTATGATATTAGTGGTTCCGTCGTGAAGTTTGCAGAACCAACTTTCTAGTTTCGCTGATAGGGGCAGTAAATCAGTTTTTTTAGTCTATTACCTGATCAATTTGTTGCGCTGATATATGCTACATTTTCCCAACAAAGTAGCTGAAAACAGTAAAGCGATCATATCTACACGTGTGTGAAGCTAGCGGTACCACCAAACGGAACATTTTTATTGCAGCGTGATTCTCTCATTTCGAAACAACCTATAACTTTATCATAACTAACATTTTTTTTTTACTTTATCACAGTGAGTGACAGTCAGATAGCTACTGGTCCCAATCTTCGTCAGAAAATTGGTGTCACTGTGATGTTTAATGTGCACTTGATTTCTGACGACGATTGGAATCAGTAGCATTGTCAAGTCTATAATTGTCAGCGGTAGCTGCCGCGTTTTGGTTACCATTGTCCGGTCTTCGTACTTTAACATTATAGGATGTTGGTTTTCTATTAACAATTCATGATCAGCACTTTCACGGGATGGGTTTTAAATAAGTAAGTTTCTCTAAGAATTGTTTGGAACTCATATTACTAAATCAAACTATACTAATTTATTCATTATTTTTAATATCAATTGTATGATTTGATTATTATGCTTGTGAGCAAAGATAGCAAATAGTTATGATATATATGTGAAAATACCACACTATACGGATGCTTATATAGGCCAGTGTTTAATCTAGGAATGCATCTTATGCTCAATCCCCATTGGATATACATGGACATGATAATACACAATTACACACACAACACTATTTTTATTTAAAACAATTAAAATTACATTGATTACACCATCATGATACAATTAATCTCATCAATAACAATGATAATTAAATACTCTATTTTTTGTGTTTACTTATAACATAATTCGAAACGGCATTTTATTGCTAATTTAATCGCACTATATGTCTATTTTATTTAGCTTGTATTGTTAGCGTCAAAATATACAAAATGCAAATTATATACGTCTTGCATCCATTTCATAACAATTTGGCTTCATAAAAAAAATACATATTGTATCGGTAATCTCATGTATAAAAGCTAAATAGCAAATTTCTACATTTTTGATAGCTATTCAAGCAACATATTATACTAATGCTTTAGACTCTTTATGCATGCAGACAATTGTAATGTATGTAGTCCTATTGCAAATTGAAACTGATTTGTTTAACGCTTTCGCTTCACTAAATATTATTTGAATATTGAATCAGATTCACTTCACGGTATTTTATGTCTGTAGTGATTCTTACATTACTGTATTTGTATAGTTATGGTATTGTATAATACATGCAGTAGAAAAAATGTATGCCCTAATTGCGCATCACAATATTTGATTGTCAAAATTAGTAGCTTACATGCATTATGTTATTTATAATCATGTCGGCTACTACTTAATTAGTATTTTGCAGCTATTTGAGTTATTTTAGCAATTAGCATATATTATCACAAACGTTTAGATTAACAGGAAACGAAAATGTAATATGCGTTCGAAGGGCAGTCGGTACTTTTAAGAAAAGTGGCAAAATCGAAGGTATGAGCCTCTAATTATTGGATTATATCTACTATGGCAGATAAAAATTCAATAAGATTATTTGTTAACCGTTACTTAATAATTATCTAAGAGAGTTGTCTTAAAATCCGTGAAAAAATGATTTGACCCTCGCAAATTAAAAAGACACGTATCTGGGTATATTTCTACTCACATTGCCAAATAAGATGCATGCAAACGGACAAGTACTTTTGAATTAGCAGACGGTGGAGTGAATTGTAGCGATGTCATCATCTTGATCAGCCTCGTCTGTTATCTGGTGTGCAGGACCTCAATTACCCTACCAACATTTTTGAGTTAAGTATGTATGGATCGGAATGTCGTCTGGGTCACTCAGTCGCGACTGAGCTTTGTTGTGTGACCAGTGCTATGTGCTAGACCACACGTCCGCTAGGTGATGTCAGATCTAGCTGCCGAAAATGACCGTAAAGACTGGATAGTATTGAACTATGGCAGTTGTAATCTATGCCAAAATGCAGTAGCAAAATATATGAATCATCAGATTGCTTGAGATAAACATGAATTCCTATTTATGAGAATGCATAGGTAGAAATTAATGATGAATTTTTACCCTATTTATTTTCGAGATAACTCAATTCAAAAAAAAGCAGAAACGATTGATGAGAGAGAGAAAAAAAACGATGAGACGCTTCTCGTTTTATCTTCCTCTTATTCTTCGCTTTCCTCATCCCTTCTCTTATACTTTCTTTTTCTTATTCTTCGATTTCTCGACAATTTCCATCTGTAACAATCTCCTCTCCTTTTCAGAAGACGATAAACGAGGAAATCAGGAGACAGAGAAAAGGAAGGACACTCTACAACCCATAGAGTAGGAATATTAGGTAGAGTGGTAAACTCCGCATTTATTAAATCCCCAATATGTTACACTTTCGATTTAAAATTAAATGAACTCAAGGGAGATACAGTCGTATTTGTTTCAAAATGTGGAGATATAAAGCACATTTATGCAGTTGTTTATAAGGAAATTACAATGGAACTTGAGTGATCATGAAAGCATAAAGCATGATGCAATTGATATTATTTTACATGATCCTCATTGTCTTGACCAGCCTTGGAGAGATACTGTTTGTTAAACTTTGGCAACTCGATGACCTGCTATTGCTGCTTTCATGATCAACCTCAAAAACATTTTTTTTAAGCGTGATCACAAGCAACCTGCCACTGGTAGAGCAAAATAACAGAATCAAAGACAATGATTTCAATTAACTTTGGGAGATGTAAAAGGGTCCACATCACTATTCAGATCCAAGAAATAAAGCATGAATCTGGTGGATCACAAAATCATGCCGGTGAAAATTGAATTGCCAGCCAAGAAATCACGAATGATATTGCGAATTTTTCATGAAGACTTCCATTAGAATACGGATCATGAAATTCCCTTGATAATCAACTTAACTTCCGCTTATGCTTATTATCAAATATTCATTCCTCTTGATATCCAACTTGCTTCATACTACTTACATAGGAGAGTCATCTCCGTAGTATAAAATTTGCCAAATTTTGACTTTTTTCAAAAGTGCTCAAATGATTTTTTGAACCACGTGGGAACTTGATCTCCGCAGAAAACTGCATCTTCTGCTATGAAAATTTTCACTGTATACAGATAGGCACTACTTTTTTGAGTCGACACCATAGAGTAGGAATAAATAGGTAGAGTGTCGACTCAAAAAATAATTTTTATAAAATAAAAAAAAATTTTAAAAATAAAGAAAATTTATATATCAAAAGATTCAGTTTTTTGTGAATATTACGTTTCCGTGGTCCAAAAAAGTCAGAGCACTTTTGAAAAAAGTCAAAATTTGCCAAATTATGTACTACCGTGATGGCTCTCCTATACAAGTAGTATGAAACAAGTTGGATATCAAAAGGAATAAATATTTGATAATAAGCATCCCAACTAAGCGGAAATCAAGCTGATTATCAAGGGAATTTGCATAGACATCGAACATCAACAAATTAATGCTTCGTGTACGATGTCCATTGTATTTTGTGTTCAGAGATCACACGTCAGCTCATCGTTCGAGGTTCGTCAAATTGGTGTGGCTAAAAATATACATCTTGTTTTTGTTCCAGGTTTCAACGAGTTGTCAAGTTTGCGATAAATATGGCGGACTATTTAATCATTAGTTCATTAAACCAGATTTACTTTTTTTTACACAACACAATTTTGTGAACAAACCATTTTTGTGTGTGATTTAATATCAACAGATAATTGTTAGAATGCATCAGTTTTTCTGATATAGTCAAAAGAATTTGCTTTGATATCACTGAGTAGAAGGCACTGTTTGTTGTGATTTCTAGAGAGAGCAGTCTCAAAATGAATTCCCTTCAGGTTTACAAGGACAAACTGAACAAGAAACTGAATGAGAAAAACAAGTTTACCGAAATCCTTGGTACCATCGAGGAAAAAACTGGTGTTCAGAGGCTGTATTTGGCACTAGGTAAATTTCAGTGTACATTTATTGTTTTTAGATGATTATTATCGAAAATTGATGAGGTGATGAGCTTCATGTGTTCAAAAGCATCTTTATTTCTCAGCGAACGATGCTACAACTTAACCTAACTTTAACCGTGATGGACTAGCCATCATGAAGGAAGTGAAAGAGGCAGTGTCTGTCATTCCAACGTAGCAGGAACAATTTCGGTTCATCGTCTATTACCATGTCACCCGAGGTCATGGAAAAGTCTCAGCAATCATAAGTTTGGAAGTCATGGAATTAATGATTTCTGGAAATCTAATGAAACAAAAAATGATCGATTATCATGGGATGAATGAGCTATGTTGCCGCAATTTACTCAGGCAACCATAGCTTTCTAATTAGCAGGCATTCGATTTCTCAAGATTTTGAAGGAATTCTGATAGGGACCCATTGAAGTATATTTTCTGATTTATGTTCAACATTCTAAAGCGTTCCCTTCGTAGGCCTATTCTTGACAAAGCGCTTTACTGAGAAACAATCAGACACAGATCCCCTTTTATTTGATTGAGAGCACTCATAAATGCAGGGAGGCAAGCCCCACTGATGTACTGAGCTGTTGCTAGTGTTGAATGATTAAATCTGCTATGTTCTAGCGATGTTTGATTTTGATGTTGCTTATCTGACAAATCTTTCATGAGTTAATATACACTCCCATGAACTACCTACTGTGCGTAGACCGATATTTTTGGCAAATTATTACAGCATTCGTCATATAAACATTAAATTCAGCAACATGCAACGAGCGGCTCTCATTGTACTTTAAAAGTCCTCATCTGAAATTTGGAAACTCCCAAGTAGAATATTCTCAGATCACAAGACCATTATGTGAAAGAGTAATTTAAAACCTGAGAGCTCAGCCGAACAAGCATTTAGAGCTAAAGGAACATCTTGGAAAGCAACGTGTGGCTATGAAGACTGAAAATTTACCCATCACCTGCTAAATTGCTAGATATTTTTGCAGTCATGTTCGCAGCCTATTCAAATAGGCCTTGAGTATTTGCATTTGTCTTTGTGATAAATATGCATGTATTCTCATTTTGACTTGCAACTGGAAATTGATGAAGGATATAAAATCTTGGAAATTTATGGGAGTACAATCAAGTTCACGCAGACGTCAAATACTCAGGTGCGTTAATGACATGCCTCATGACAAATGCTACTGTTGTGATAAGTTGCTTAGTGTTATACGTAATGAGGAGACCTGTTCGCTTAGGATATTCTGACCCAGTGTAAATTGGAAAATTTTTCAAAGAATTACAGAATGGATTCTCTGATCTACTCATGCTAATGATGTAGTTGTCTCTATATTGTTTATGTAGCTTTCAAGCTTTCATGTACTCGCCTACTGTTGCGTTCGTGAAACAAACCGGTGCACAAACGCTTAATTGGAAGCTTTGTGGCCATCATTGACCGGTATCGAGAGTATTCCCGTGGCCAATCGACTAATTATTTAGTCCTTATGTTAGGTTGCACAAAAAAGGCCAATGAGGGCCCTATCTGAAATCATTTTAAGACAAATGTTAAATTTTAAAACAGTTCCTTTCTACTAGGATGACGGCAGCAAATATTTTCAGAGCCGTTTCGTGTTCGCACAATTTCGAAATTCATTTCGACAAAACGGCGTTGATCGTAGTATCATTATCATTTGTTAGATATCTTTTTGTTAACACTGTCACTGTCTTCAGAAATCGCACATTTTTATACTGATTAGGCTATATGTTTAAGAAAATGTGATGATGCGGCATCATTATTAGCTTCTATATGGCTTCAACTGTTAACTGAAAAATTTGTTACCTGGACGCAACATGAACTACACCGGCTGAGCCGGTTCATCATAAGAAAACAAAGTAACATGAAATATGCATGAGAATGTGTCTTGCTGTTTTATCTTCGAGCTGCTTTTTCTTGCTTCATCTTCCATGTTTTTGAGAAATTTAGTGATTGCTTAAACGTATCAAACTTATTTTCCTGCTATCAACTATGCAGCCATTGCTAAAAGTGTGCCGAAAACAATCATCTCGTTGTTTGAAATTTCTTAAGGTGACAACTCAGAGCTACCGACATAGTCAACGTGAATAACTGTGTTCATAAATCGCTAGCAAAATAGATTGGAGGTGCTAGGACTATGTCCGGAGATAAATGATCTAAAAAGCTGATTGAACATTTCCTGTCGAAAATGTTTTTCAATCTTTGGTGCTTTGAGTCCTACCTATCGAAAAATTTCAATCAGAAAAATAGTATTTATGCATTTATTATCTGAGATCTACCATAACTATCGATATTAATTGCGTTGGAATCGAATCGCTGCCTTACTGGTAGGGTCCTGGTCTTCCTTCGGTAAAGCTCAATGTATTTTTTCGATAAATTGGGCACCGGTATATGTAGTTTATACCGGTATATATATATATATAGTATTTCAAGGTCTCGCTTTAATGCACTCAATAGTCATTTCTCAGACTCGATATGTAGGGGAGACTGGCATGACTTGGCAATCCTTTGTAAATGCGCTGTTGCTGCTTAATAAACAAAGGCAAGGTGTCGGCATTGTGACTACTGTGTCTGCAATAAATATAGCAAGCTTCATTCATAGACTAATGGAATCCTAATACTAAACCATTGTAGTCGTGGTCAGGTGGGGTGAGTTGGCATAGGGGTGTGGAGAGTTGGCATACGAGTAGGGAGAGTTGGCGTACGGAGGTGTTTCTGTAAATAAATCAGTATAAGTGATGCCTAAATATTGTCAACTTCTGATTAAATGAAAAATCATAGGAAATGTGCGCTTAACGAAGTTTGACACCTTTGACAGGCATCTAGGAAATAAGCTGGCTGCGCTTTGAAGCTGACTAGATTTGTCAAAAAAACTTAGAAGATGAAGCGAGACCAAAAGAAAGTCGAGGAAAAGGCTTTGAAACAGATGCAGGTTTCTTGTTATACTGAGTGACTTGCGCGAATAGCGTACATGTAGAGTACTACTTTTATATAGGCCTACAAATATATATGATTCATTACAAATTTTGCATTTTATTTGATAAACCGTATTTTTCATAAAGCAGATATTCTCGTTGTTACAACAGCAATTGTTATGACACGGGAAATTATTTGCCTTTCTTAATTGTCTCGTCAACGGTTTGGTTGTTACAAAAGATGGTATAATTTTGGCGACAGTTATTTTTCTCAATTCATGTCGAACTTTTCCAGCTTGAACTTTGTTTCTAAATGGAATTCTAGGGAAGATTTTATTATATCATTTGGTTATTGTTGCACCTTAGGTTTCCAGTGTTGACATACTTTGTTTTTGATGAAAGTTATAGCATCCAAAAGATAATTGCGAGACGAACAATTTCGCTGAGCTGTAAGATTCTCAGATTTTAGACAAGGGCACATGGCTGTCCCAAGGTAGCATATGACCACTATGCACGGGTTTTGAGAAGAATTTCGTACAAAAGTTCGATTGTTCTGATGTGACAGTTGTATCTAAGAGATGTGCGAATTGTAGGGCTCTTCAAATGTAAAAGTAATTTTGTCATTAATGGCATTAACGGTTAAAAGAAGTTCATTCAATGAAGAGAGGGAAACTACAAATAATGCATATCTTCCAAAATTTAGACTTTCCAGGAATCTTTTCGAAAATGAGAGATTCAATATCAAACATATAAATTATATATAGCAAGAAGCGGGGAAAAGTTGTTGCCCATATCTAAGCCGGAAACTTGTCTATAGTAACAATCATTAGAGAAAATGATTTATATTCTATTTATTTCGTTGTCCCACTTCTTCTCACAAACAATCCAGGACCCTCTTTGCTTCCATAGTGTCCTTGAAGAAATGCAACACACGCTGTCCACTCCTTCTACTTGATCGATGCATCGGTCAAGTAGATGCGTCATGATGCACTATCTGCTTTCTTTAAATTCGAATTAATATATCTCCCTGCTTCCTAATTACAACCTATTTTGTCTTTGATTGATTGGAAATCTCTTTCCCCTGTCTTCATTTGCACCTTTATCTGAAAGGTCCTCATCGTTTCTCACCAAGATATTACTGTTCTTCAATCGCTCTGCCAATTACTCGATGCACAGCTAATCGCCTGAATTCTTCCCTTCAAAAGCGCGTTGTATTTCACCACTTCTGCAGTAAAAGATATTGATTGCTGTCATGATTTTATAGTCCTCCTTCCAATCAAATCATTAAAAAAGTGCGAAAATGCTAGAGAGATTATACTTATTAACAAACAACTAATGTACAGAAACATGTAGACAATAGATACGGTCTGATCGCATAGGATTAACCTTCATGCTATCCGGATGGGAATGGCATTCCACTTGGTTTCAATCAGATCATGTAATGTTCAATTCTCTGATCCGAGACAATTCTTGTGGGTCTACTGCATTAAAAAAGTCACAAGTGCATAGTAAGTGTATCCAACTCTTGCGATTACTTGCTCATAATGGGAATTAATATTGCCAGACCTGCGCAAATTTGCGCAACTGTGCAATTTTCACAGTATCTGCGCAGTTGCGCAATAAAAATGATTTCACGCCCCTTCCCGCGCAGTTTTTTTGCACGCGTGACAAAGTTTTCAGTCTGAAAGAAAAAAGAGACAAAAATTGTGGACAATGTGGTGAGGCGAACACTAAGAACAAGCATCGAAAATTTCTAAGTAGCCAATGACTAAATGAAGTTATTCAGATGTGAACTATGTCCTAGTTTAAAGTGTGATCATTAACATCAGAATAAAATAATGTAATCAATAACATTAGATGGTAAAAATTTCAAGGATTGAACATTTATTATGCCATTTCTACTGACCGAGTAAATGTGACAGTTACCTGACATCAAATCAAGATAAGACATTTCTAGTAAAAAAAATTTTTTTGAACATGATTGTCATGATTTATCTCTGCGACATCCTGTTTAGACACCGGAATGATTTGAATTAGTTTCTTCATAGTATAATTATTTTATAACCGGTTACAACGTCAGCTGAGATCAAACATTCAGTTTCAGTGCCGACTATTTCCAGAACACTAACAGAAATATATCGATGTTTTTCAGGAAACAGTTGTTTTGGGTTTACGTATGATGATACTGCGGAGCTTGCCTTTCCGACCGCAATTTGTCCAACCAGAATTAAGCACAAGTTCTGTTGGATGATTCATAGAATCTGGTAAAGAGAGCGTCTTAAATAGATATAAAGTCTGAAGCAGAAAGAGGGATAATATCAACGATGAAAGAAAAAAAATTTTCTGTGTGCTGCACAACTTTTCTCTGACTACGCAAAAATAGTGAAATTTAGTGCCGTGCTGTCAGTCGTAGCTGTACTGTCGTAATCTGACGTCTTGCAATTGCTCCACTCAGCTCATTCCACAGATACTGCCATAGCTGACCTGTATGCCAAGATATGGCAATCCATTTAATGATTTGTATAAAATTGGATGAATATTTCTGTTGCTCTACTTTGGATTTTCGAAACGTTGGGCTACTTCATTAATGAGCTTTTTTATTCCACGGAAAGCCAGATGTGTTTTTTCAGTTATCGAAATAACTCGGATGGCGACAAAGTTGCTTAAGCGACTATATAAACAATGACATGAATCGTTTAAATATATAGGCAGCTGACTACTTACTATCACGTCTGCGAATGATGCTCTGCCTAGTCTTTTGATGAATTCAGAAGGATTCTGATAAGGGACTCAAACATTGATTGAAATGCATGTTGGTTTTATTCAATTGATGATTCGTGCCAGCTGCTTTGAAAGTGTGACGCTTCTCCATATAGTCCGGCAGCCAGAACGAGTTTCTGCAGGGAACGAGGCCGAAAATGAGACTTTCACAGAATGATGTGCACCCTATGCCTACTACGAATCGGCACGTCTGCCGAGTTCTAGTGAGTTCCTCTTCTTGTCAGACAGGATCAAAGAAAACTACATGTAAATCCAATGGGACGCAGATTGCAGTTTTTGGCTATAATGAAATTTTGCATGTTTTCTCTGATTAAACGAAAAGTACTAAGCCAAGAGTCATAATTTTTGGCATGGAATGTCTTCAGGTCATTTCCTCTCATTTTCATGCACCCCTGTCTGTGAAGCTAAACACATTCAGATTTGGCGAGCCTCTTAATGTCGGCAAACACAAACATTTTGAGCAACTTTATCCACATTCAACCACATTCTCACATGCATTGCCGATTAGATGCATGATAAAAGCACATGTACATCATAGGAAATGACCTGAAGACGTTCCATGCCAAAAATTATGACTCTTGGCTTAGTACTTTTCGTTTAATCAGAGAAAACATGCAAAATTTCATTATAGCCAAAAACTGCAATCTGCGTCCCATTGGATTTACATGTAGTTTTCTTTGATCCTGTCTGACAAGAAGAGGAACTCACTAGAACTCGGCAGACGTGCCGATTCGTAGTAGGCATAGGGTGCACATCATTCTGTGAAAGTCTCACTTTCGGCCTCGTTCCCTGCAGAAACTCGCTCTGGCTGCCGGACTAATAGTCTTGAATTTCAGAGTAATTAGTTGATAATTGAGATAAGTACAAGGTGCCACAAGATATTTTGGATCTTTTGCGCTGTTGAATCATGCATATTTTTTTCACCCATCATAGCGGTCACTTATTAGTGAGCAGCCACTTAATATTTCAATGATGATACCGGAATAGACCATAACCATAGGGAAAGACCATGTGGATAATTAATTCTGCCTAATGCAAGAATGGTTCCGCGCCTAATATACTTCCGAGTAAGGTTTATTTTCATGCAGTTAGAATTACAAATCTGGTCGATATAAAAGTGGCCGTGATGACATAGTATGGGGGTTTGAATTTTGAAACCTGAGTGTCACCCTGTTTGGAAGACTTTTCTCAGATTTTCACTAAAATGATTCATCAACATGAGCTAACATTTAGTAACGAGTCATCGTACAATGTGTTGTAACGAGTCATCGTACAATGTGTTTGGCATTTGCATCTACAATGTGAAACATTGACCTTTATGAATCGACTTACATTCGAAGTAACTTAAGTTACCGTTAACGCCCGAAACTGTTTTCACAATTATAACTTTAAAGGTAAGCACTAGACCACAAGCGTAAAATCTATAGTAGAAAAGAAGTAGTCGGTATCTGCTTCAAGGTGACTAGACTTTCATACTTCTTGTTGCCGACAACCTGCAATGCGTAAACATAAAATGGATAGGTCATAGTTGTCAGATGCTAGCGGATCTACACTCGGATGCATTTTGAAATATCTCTGTTGAATAAATTTTCAACATCCGATTTAAGAATTGGCATTTTAATCTATGAATCTTTTCGCATCATCCTCCTTTAATGACAACTTTGAAAAACTGGCATTTGGAGCTCATTTAAGTTTTATTTGAATTTAGTTTCGAAACTGATAGTGTGAAAGCAGACTTTTTTTGCTAGCGGAAGTCTCGATTGGGCCGATTTCCTTCCTACATCCAATTATCATCGATCATCCACTACATGTTTTCTGGCAAAAAAATGAATAATTCTCAGCGTTTGATTTTTATATCGGATGCTGCCCCAGCTTCTTCACTCTGTAGCATCTGAAAGTAATCTGACTCATCATTCCTAGGTTTCCCTTGCCGTATATGAGTAATAGCTCTCTGACGGGTAGACTTCCCACTACACATCCCTGAATGCACAGGAATATTAGAAGCTCAATGTCTGCAGTCATGCATGGTATATGATCGATCGGAGAAGTTCGCTAAACACTGGCCTAGTTTTTCTTTGAGATATTCTGAGCTGCAGTAGTTCGATCTTGGTCCCCGCTACACTTTGTCTCATAGAGTATCAAAGAGTAGTCTAATAATATTGCAAGCAATAAATTATTCAAAAATATATTCTATAGGCCTACAGCATTTTTGACATTTCGTCTATTTTACCCAAGGAATTAGATTCATCTGCGCGCGCTTCGGTTTCCTAGAAAGGAAGAATTGTATGCAACCTTTATGTCGAAATGGCACATCACAGAATTATTAGACAACTTGCTCCTTCTCGAATGGATAATTCGTGTATCACTTGCTATTGGAAATGGCAAACAATAAGCTGTCAGCAGGGGACACCAGAGCCAGTGAGAGATGCGTGCGTGCTGTGATATCATTTCGCACACACCAAAACACACATCCCTGTCTTGGCTTCGATTCAATGTGTGCACTATACAGTGAGCAATGCCGAGGAGAGGATGTGAAATCATCAAGTGAACTAATTTTCGCACGCCTACTACTTTTTTTAATAATGATCGGAACGGCCAACATTATGGAGAAAACGTGTGGGCAATGATCTGAAGTCTTCGAATCTGAAGGAATTTTGGCAATCGAAGCACTTTGCTGGAACTCACATTAATCCGCAAGCGACGCACGACTTTTTTTCCTATCTCTGTAAGGTATTAGGAATTCCTTCTTGCCCACTTAATAGGTTCCTCTATGTGCCGTCAGCTTCGTATTAATCACACTTCTAGCAAACCGAAGCAGATAAACAAAATATTTAATTCTGTGATTTTACCCGACCTTTGGAGATAGTGGTCCATGAACCGCTAAGTATTATCACTGGAAAGAAAATTATTAGGCAAATCTAGTATATTAGGTAACATATTAGGTAATATTTTGTATTGTTGATTAGAATTAGAGACTATTTGCCGGAAATTGAAGTTGGACTTGCTCTGCAGTGAAGTTTATCATATTTGTAGCAAAATTGAAAAAGATCTTTCACCTATCTGAAGTTTGGAAGTTGGAAAACAAATTATCACAGGCATAATAAAAAAAAAGGTACTCGCTATTCCGCCATCTCCCCTACCGACATTTGCCCCGTAAATCTCAAAACAGATAGGGAGAGCATTGTAGCCTATATTGTTGTAATTTTTCTGCAACTCGCCAAAATTGCTACTTCTATCTTGCGTGAAGTGATGAATTATTTTCTAAATATCGCAAGAAATTAGTCAAAAAAGATTCTGCGTCGCAGTTTGCTCTACCATGGTAGTTTGAATTCTAGTATGTTACTTACAAACCACCAGTTATGTTCTGAATTTAACTGTCATTTCCTGAAATTTTGCTTTTATGTCAGTCTTGAAAGATCAGGTGAAAGTTAACTTGATTGATTTTATTTTGATATTGGCTTCAATGACATCACTGCAATTGGCTTTAAACTTATTTTGAAATCTACTTGCACTAGCAATATTCGTTGAAAGTAGCCAGTTTTAACCTGACTTCACAATTCAAATTTTGAATTTTCCTTTTGATAGAGTATTAAATGTTATGAGACAGCAACTCTTTAAATAGAGTTTCGAGTTTGTTTTCTTCTACTCATTTTGCGGTGATATTGCCTGTAAATAGCAGCACATGCTTAATTGTATAAATCTGATTGTTTTTCAGGGTTAATTGCATTTTTGGCCCTCTATCTCATGATTGGCTATGGAGCAACATTCTTGGCGAGCTTCATCGGGTTCGTCTATCCTGCATATTGTTCGTAAGTCATATTTTCAAATGATTTATATCGCTGTGGCTCAGTATGCCGTAAGCTTTTGGATGATGATTACAGCTATTTCACTCAATCGACTTAAAGATAATGATAAAGTATATTTCTTCAGTGTTTCGCTGAGATCAACATGGAAAGTGACATGTCACTTAAACCTGCTTAAAAACAAATGAAGCAGCTAATCCCTGTTGAAGACTTCTATGCATAAGCTTCCATGCCACTTATCTTACTGTAATATTATATCATGGATTTGTTGCAAGTTTTCACGTATACCTTTGTACTGTAGTTGCTTCATCTAAATTAGTGATAAATGTGAGAGTTCGAGTAAATTACCTGCATTGCTTGCATTGTTGAAAATTGTGCGATCATTTGAATTTGATAATGTAGGTACTGTTGCTGTTGCTGCCTTTTCGTCGTAATAATTGGCAATAATTAGAAAGTGCTTTTCGTTGACTCGATAGGTCTACTAGCTAATTCAATTATTCACTGAAACATTCTCTTTTCAGAGTCAAAGCCATTGAGTCTGTGGACAAAGCAGATGATACAAAATGGCTTACGTACTGGGTTGTATATGGCACATTCAGCTTGTTGGAATTCTTCACTGATATCTTCCTCTTCTGGGTACCATTGTATGCGTTCATGAAGGTGAGTTACGAAATGATATGGAAAGTTGATGCTTTAACTAATTCAATGTTTTCTGTGTGCAAATATGCATTGACTGTTAGTTATAATTGACTGAAAAGTTTGGGAAAGTCAAGTAAACCTGTGTTATTTTTATCAAACAATACAATATTTTTTGACCATGAAATCTATATAGTTCAAAAAGCAAGTGGAAGGAGACTTATAGCATGGTTAAGTTTTTGGTTATATGACTGGTCGCATCTGGTCTGTAATGACTGGACATCATAAAATTGAATTTCCTAACCATGTTCTGTCTTTTCCCACTTGCTTTTTGAACTTCTCTTGAAAATAACAGTGGTTTTTACAGTCGAAATATAATGAAATGTTTACTAAAAATAGTACTTGGCTTTCCCAAACTTTTCAATCAATGTATTCTGTGTTTCTGAGAACTTCTACTTAGTGCATATTGCTTAATTTCCTTTTTTGTGACCTTTTTGTCAACGGCTGTTATCAACTGGAGCGGATCCTGTCTTGAATTAGGAACAATGTTTTTTTGATTGATGTTGGTTTGGTTGTAGGATTTCAACTTTTGGTTATATTTGCTACATGTACGTACTAGGTGATAAGATGGATTCGGTAACAAAATGCCCGCTTAATGATTTACATCTTAACAAAATGGCTCTTAGGAAACAGTGGAAGGCGGTAGTTGCGAGTTCATGTTATCAGATATTTGCGAAAAATCTTGTCTGAGAGACATGAATGGCGAGACGCAGTTACTTTCGGAAAATCTTGCTTGTTACAAGTGAGCACTTGATTGCCATTCGACTCACTGCGTTGTAGCTGTATCAAAATTTGCGGAAATTGCATAAGACATATTGAACTATCTGTTTTATCTGTTAAGCTCTCTTGGTCAAGTTTTGATAAGAGCGGCGTTCATTCATGATCATGAAATATGATGCTATAATTTGCTGGTGCGAGTATTTGTAGGCCTAAGAAAAAATGGAAAAATCTCTGGCCCGACCACTATTGCAGGTTCCTGTTGCCTGGTTGGTAAAAGAATTATCTATGTGCGAGAAATATGTGAAAATTTTAAACTTCAGTATTCCGTCATACAGTTCTGATGCTGACTGGTGTGATGAAAGATAACCCGCAATCACATTCCGCTTTCTGTTATTTTCCTCTGTAATCATTACTGACTATAAAGCCAACCTCGGTAGAATGTGGACGGCGCTTCTCAACAGCTGGCAACTTCTGTAGAAAGACAAGATCAAGAGTATGCGGTTAGTTGTACTCACAACACAGTTTCGTCTGAGTGATGACTGTATTAGTATTGCAATTCACATGACAATAACGTTCTCAATACCTACGCAGTTGATGACTGAGCATGTCCGTCAGTGCATTTTACCACGATATGTGATACATCCCTTCTTCGAAGTGTCGGTACTGGAACCACCTTTTGCAAATTAGATTACACCGATTAGGTACCGGTTGTTTGAAATCCGGGAATATATTAAACACAAATTATTAGCGAGATTGGAATCACGTCTCGTTGATGGTTTTTATGATGAAATAGTTCTGTGTGCAAGTGTACTGTCTGCAACGTGCACACAACAATATATCGTGTGATAGATAACTGATGAAACATTAATTGCTTAGTCTTGAGTGAATTTTCCAATACTGGTAGAAATTTTTGAAGACTTGTCTGAATTATCACATCGGCCAAAACGGCTCCGAGAGATTTTTATCCGAGCGATTTTCTTCAGCCGCGCCGAGCCGCTAGTCGTGCGGCCGGATGCGGATCGGCTATGCACATCTTCACTATGAAAACTGAAATGATTTTTTTTCAACATGATAAAATGTGAAATAAAACTACATTTACTAGATATAGACTTAGCAAAGAACACATTAGTTGACATATTCTGTCGGTTTCGAATGCAATCTTTCAAAAGCTCGTTTGAATATGAAATCGGAAGTTTTTATGTCGGCTGAATTGTAGTTAGTCAACTCGGCCATTAGTAAATTTTATTACCAATAAAGACAAAATTCCACATAAACAAAGATGCCAAATATTCAACAGACCTTCTATGAGTCGGATGGCACTTTTAAATAAGTAGCCGCAGACAAAATTGACTGTTTGTGATAGTAGTCGCGGACTATTCGAAGAGGAATTTGAAAGCTGTGTGCTTGAAAGTTCACACATTAGTATAATGTTAAGACTGTAATCTGAATAGAAGATATCTGACATGTTGCAGTAAGTACTATTTGTCTATTAATTCATACTGCTATTCCATTGTTATTATCTTAAAGGAAAAACAATTAGCAAAAAATCTAAAATTTTAGAGTGAAACTCCTGCTTTATTATTGAGTTAATTGCTTTAATGACTGTGTCAGTTTGATTATAATATTATTGCCACACATAATTGATTGTGAGGTCTGGTATCCTTTAAAATGTTGCAGTAGATAATTCGATCGTTGCGCAGCTGCCTTCATAGTCTCATCAGACTGAAGGTATAATTTTCTCTACCAACATAGGCCTTTAACACAATGTGTTGATGTTCTGATAGAATGAAATACCAATGCTATCATCTGATCGATGGGTGTTGACCTGTCTGCGTCCTGTTAACCTGTACAGAAGTGGTGCAATAATGGTCTGAATCTACGCGCGGTGTAATTACATAATGTTTACCAATGTGTTCATACTGAGGCAGTGCTGATGACTATAATTTTCAATGTGAATATGGCTTCGCGATTTCGGTTGGATATGTTGAAGGGCGATTCCAATTTAAATGTTGCGACTTCGATGTGCTCACAGAGATCAATTGCTTTGTCTGCTTTGCTTGGTCTAGAGATGCATTCTTTAGTACTGATTGTCGCGCAAAGAACTAGTCCCGAGGTGCAGAAAGATCAATTTTCCATTGGGCGTAGTGCAAATTGAAGTCTGAATTCTGACGAACCAAATCATTGATACCGCATTGACCGTACACAGTCAGTAAAATTAGATCGTGAGGAGTCGAACGGTGGCAATGATATTTCCATTTGATGAATTTATCACGGAGAAACATTTAAGAGTCAAAGATAGGTACTATTCACTGGCAGATGACGTCCAGTCTTCAGTGTGACAACGACAGCTCGTTTGTTCCCTAGCACAACTTTCCTTACGCATTGCGCGGGGTTGGCCAATCACGTAAGCCAAAGGGAGACGGTTCTTTCCACACCTTAGTACCATCGCATACAATGGCTTAGATAGAATCGCGTCACCTCTAAGAGTACAGCCGAATCCATCTCTGTGGGTGGGCTATATAAAGTTGATTAAATTGCAAGTACATTAACAGACACAATCAAAAAACAAAACACTTGCCGGCCCTTATATGTACAACTTCAAAGAGTGCAGATGGTATCATTAATTTCAAAGACAATAACTAACATGACTGAGTGACAGCGTGTCTCCATTACGTGTCTTATGTATTTTCTATGTAACTTCAAAATTCAGAAAGAGACCTACCAACGGTTTAAGCGAAGGAATAGATGTGATAAGTAATTTGAATCAGTTATAGAAAAATTATATTAAGTAGAGCAAGAAAAAAAGCCTAAATGGGAGCAGACAGTAGGGTTGAGGTAGTTGAAAGATGATTGAAAATTTCGTTGCTCTCAAGAGGAACCAATGATATGTAAAAAGGTGATGGTATTGAGGAGTTAAGTGAAAGAGCATTGATTATCTTGTGTTCTCGAATATTCATGTTGAGATAATCAAATGATAATACATAATAATAGCTTGACGAATTTTATTTGTTTTTTCTCCTAGTGCATGATGTTGAAATTCATATTGTCCTGATACTGATTTTTTCTGTCATTAGAAAATCAAATTGGACATTGATATCCTTAATTTTTCGGGTTAAATCGCCCCGTACTTCACAGTAATGAAGTATGAAAGTGACAATGTAAGTTCTACGTTTGAGCATGATTGACTATCAAAGAGAATTGGTAAATGGTAAGAAAGTTGAACACGATGGATAAAGGAATCCAAAGTCTCAAAGTTATCGAATGAAATCGCACCAAAATGTGCAAACATTTTTCTGGTCCCACAAAGTTGCCAATGACTAAACTCATGTTGACACACGAGCTTGGAAATAACATACTCGACGTATCGTGTGAATGTGAGTATATGTTGATTCATTACTTTTACTTTTTACTTTTTTACTATTCATTACTTAACCATTAAGGGAACATAAAAACTGAAAAGCATGATCAATGTGAAAGATTTTCAGAATATAAACATGCACCTTTATATCAATCCTCAAGTTGCTAAACAGGCATAATAAGCTGTTCGTTGCATTGCGAAGACGTCTACGAGCCTCGACGAGAATGAAGTATATATAGCGATCGATTCATCTATTCCTGCTACTACATTTGAAGAACATTATCAAAGTTTCATTTATGAATATATATTTAAATCTTTAACCAGTAGCTATTTCTGTACGAAATGGTGCCATTTTGCTTTTTTTATAAATTTTGCAGCATGCTGCGTGTTTGATTCATTAGGTAATGAGTTACCACCAAATTTATGGTAGTGCAATTTTAAGCAATATTTTGCCTTTCAGTGCATTTTCTTGGTATATTGCATGGTTCCCACAAGTTGGAATGGATCAGTTACTATCTACCATCGTGTCATCCGACCATTCGTGCTTCGCCATGAGGGAGACATAGACGCTTACGTAGACAAAGCGAAAAACATGGCTGGTGAAGTTATGGATGAAGGTGAGAAATTATTGAAATCATATTAGTACATTACTTGATGTTCAGTGATTATTGGGCATCTAATCATTCGCGAACTGCACTTTCATTCTTATTGCTATTGGTCTACTTTTCATCTCAAAATTTGGAAAAGAGTAACACCAAATTAAAGAAAATTCAGACCATAACGTAGCAAAAGAGCAAGTGACAATAGTGATAGCTAGAAGAAATATGAAAAAGTACATCAAAAAGAGACACTGTTGAACAGTTTTGTCATAGAAATTATGAAGCACTTCTTATGATGCAATGATATTATCTTTAGTAGACGAAATCTCTGCGAATGAGTCATACGAGACAGCAATAAATGGAGAGGATGATTGTAGTCACCGATTAGACATTGAAAAAGTTTGAAGTTTATGTCCGTTCTTCTATGCGAAAAATCAACTAAATTTGAACAAGAGCAACCAGGGATCGCGATTTTCCGTTTTCATGTAAATATTTCAATTTTGTGCCTTCAAACGCCGGTTTTCCGTTTTTTCTCTTTTGTGAATTGCGATCCCTGGGAGCAACTCTTTCCATAAGCAATAGCGTAAGCACGACGTTGTCGAATACGATCAATTTTTGCAGTAAAATTCTGATTTAGGTTAGAGTAGAAGGGAGCTCCATACTCGAGGATGCTTCTAAAGCAATTTTCACAGATTAATACTAAATGATTGACAGAAAAATAATCTCGAAGTTGCCGTAATACATGTTATCAAGATGACGCCCTCTTACAGATGTTGTTAATATGGATGTCCCATTTGAAATACTCAAGTGAAGTGAATTTCAAGAATGATCAACTCTTGACCATTTGAATGCCTTTTATTGCAAACGCATCTGAATTGAAATAATTTCGTAGTCTCACAAAAATTTGTTTTTTTTTATTTTGATACGTTGATGAACATTTTGTTGTTGTTTAGTCCATTCCTTCAATTCAGTTCTCACCTCTTTAACTGGTGATGCAGCAGCATCCTTTTGAATTGCTGCAACCATAATCATGTCATCAGTATATTTCACTAATATAGACTTATGAACTTCGTTCAGTCGGATACAAAGTAGCCAAACAAGATAGGCCCCAAAGTTGATCCATGAGGTATTCCACTTGAGACTTCGCTGTAGGATATGACGTGTTATTGTTTTTTTCTCAAATTTTCGGTCGAGGCCTTAATCAGGTGCGTACATTATGGAAAGCTGACTGGCATGCAGACATCGAAGAATGCTAGTCACTGACTTTGTGATGGTGAAGAATCGACATGGAGAATGGAATACAAATGAAAGCACACGGCATTGCTACAGTGCGAATGGTAAAAAAGAATCCTAACTTGATGACAGGTTGAGAACAAAAAAAGCAGTGCACAACGATGACAATATATACAAAGTATATTAATAAACAAAATAAATTTTAAGAGATCGCATTATGAAATAAGAGAATCCTCAATTAAGAAAATGGCTTGCCAGCTTCGAATCCAACCAAGTCATCGAATTGCTTACGTCAGCTGTTATAAATCGACGATTGTGCCTAACAACAAATTGGAAAAGCTAAACTCAGTCAGACTATACCAGATATCACCGTATTATTTAAAATAAAAGGTCTCACTTAAACCTACCCCCAAAGATCAAATTTGCATTAAAAAAACATCTTGCATTGAATTATTGTTTTCAATTTCTGTGGAACACAATGTCACAATTAGCTGTTATTCGTTTTTGATGATATTGCATATTGCTTCCTGGGAAGTCGATGCAAGTAGTCATAACATTTGGGGTTGTCATCTACAGGAAAAATATCAAATCACGAGCTACAAAACTATCAAGTTACAACGGTATTTGCGATTCTTTTCTATGATTCACTATTATCGCAATAATCAACGGTAGACTCCTTTAATAATTCAAATACAGTAATGACAAGCAGGTAATAAGCAGACATGTAGTAAACAATCATCGCTTATGTATCTTCAGAGGTAAAGTAAAAAGTCGCTTTGAATTGTGGTATTATACTTAATTTTGACTTAAATTCACTCAAATTATTTCTTGTAAAATTTTATGCTTTTTTCTGCAGTCATCGCGGACCACCCATAAAGGACTTCCGCAAAATAATGGCATTTTCGACCCCCCCCCCTCCCCACCATGTCCTCCTCCAGGACGTCTGTGTTATCAAAGAAAGTTCTACCTCTCACATGCAGGTTGCCTGATTCACATACTGTTTCTGAAAGCCGATTTCGACTGAATCGCCATCTGCAGCATTCATCAGAACTTTCCTAACTTTCATCGGACTGCCTGACCGTGTGATGCCCGTTTCAACAATCCTTATTTTCTAATGAGTAATCCTGTTGTTTTCATCGATATTAATTGCCAAGTTATTTTTGAATGGGTGATCTTTTTGCCCATTTGATTGTTATTCAGCAGTCAGCATTGCTGTGAAACTGCATTTCCTTGTCAGAATGATGTGTGTTGTGCAGTGCTGTAGTATGCACAAGATTATCACACCTTTCCTCTTTCACAATTTCTTATTGAATTGCGCTGCATTCACACGCATCTGTGTAGCCAATGAGTCATCTGACAATGCTGTCTCGTGTTACAGAACTGCATATCATTGTCTTCAATTGTCTGTCTGTCAGGACCTCCTAGACATTAAGGTAGGCTTTCTCGACTTCCCGCGGCGGTTACACGCATTCCAGTAGGCAAGATCGAAGGCGAGAGAAGCTAAGGGAAAGGAAGCAATGAACGTACACGTCTGGAGAGATTATTCCATCTCTTCGCTAACCCTTTCACTTGATCGCTAGCGCTTTACTACAACTGTATATTCTTCCCCATCTGCAATCGCTGTAGCAGCTTCCTTCTCTACATAAATAGTGATCGGCAGAGAGGAGAGAGAATTACTGCCTCTCAATGCTCGCGCGGATGTTAATTTTGCATCATTCATTGCTATTCATTAACCAAATTACGGACTCGCATGAGCATTGAATCAACTGAATTTGAATTTCGTCTGGTCATGTAAGTCAGATGTTTCATCGCTTCGTTAGAGGACAGAAAATATGAAGGAATCAAAATCATGGACGGATTCTGCTAATTGACCCGTGTCGCACACACGCACTACTGCTACACGACCATGCTGGTCTAAATGCGAGTTCATAAACATGACAAGATCTTGTGGAGCATACTTTGGTCGCAGTATAATCTTCATTAGGTGACTGGTTCTTTAAATTCACCATTGTTTGATCGAAATCAAGAATCAAATCTCTCCCTTTTTTTGTCATGAGGTTTTATTGAAAATTAACCTAGCAGCATAATCTGTCGAGGAATGAGAAATCATAACAAGAAGCCATGGTGATATTTTTGTTACGTTGGTTAAAATCCGCGCTTCGGCACGGAACTGCAGGAGGTCCCGGGTCCTAGTCTGCCCATTTGGAGAGGCATCACCATTCTCACGACGCTGGCTGACCTGCTTGGTGTAGCAGATGTAATCGCCTCAATGAAGGCAAATCTAAACAATTTCATGTGTGAAATCAACTCGAGGCTCTGACTGACATACACAGCGACCGCCGAATTTGTTTTGTAATTTTATAATTCAATTTCTTGAATAACTTGTGAATTCAAAATAAAATAATCAGTTGATCCAGAGAGCATATGTATCAAAAAAAGTAAGCACATAAGGCATTAAAGTTGTAGAATAAAAATACCCAATTAATATTTTGACTATCTGAAGTGGCAATCATCAGTTATATATCTGAAATCATAATTATACAAAAATCAAAATAATTAAATGCCTGATTAAAGCTAAGTTATGTGGTCATGGTTGATTTTAATTTCTTCATGTTAAGGTTTTAGCAATAAGTCATCAATTGATTTTAAAGTGCATGTGATTGAAGAAATTCAATTCTATTGATGCCATTTCTGATGGTTGAAATATTAATTTAGTATTTTTATTCCATAATTCTAATTTTTGTTGTTGTGCCTCTGAGTACACTTCCTGGATCAACTTGTCATTTTGATTTGATTTCTCATTTTGTTCAATAGATAACTTTAGAAAATAATGCTTAGCAGGCCATTAAAAACTTAAGGCGGCCGCTGTATTATTAATATCGACTCTATGAAGACAACCACCCTCCCGCCAAAGAACAAATTGACGACCTGCTGTAATTGACTAGGGGTGCACACTAAGGTGTGCATGAGATTTTCTACATTTCTTGTGATGTCATTACACTTTCAACAAATCTATCGAAATATGGGAATGTAATGTGACCGCGTTTCCACTGCAGAGTAGTGTGTAGGGACAGGGAGCTTGATGTAGGATTACAATAGCAGTTGGCCCCAAGTCACGAAACAATTAAAGCTGGATAGTTCATACTAGTTGGAAAAATCAAGTATATATTTGATTATCTTATAATGTATTCAGTACCGACAACATATTAATTTCGGCTGTATTCCACAGCCATTCTCAAGTAATTTTTTCCAACCATAATGAACAATTCAAACAATTAAGGCATTTCAAAAAATGAAGCTGGTTAGATGATTATACATGGTTAAAATGCATCAGCATTAGGAACTTTTGCAATGTGTCACTTTTTAGTATTATAATTAGAGGTCGGGAAAATAAGTGAATAATTTTGCAACTTTGTTTTTTTATGTGACCGTTTACCCCAAGCACGATGTCCCCGATGAGGTGGAAATGCAAAAAACAATCCCAAATGTTTTCTCAACGGATTCCGATGTTTTCAATTGTGAAAAATCCAATGGAAGCATTTCCAAAATCCTGCATCGAGGGCTTTTTGAGCTAGCCGCCATTTTTGTTTTTCTGCAAAAAAGCAAAAAATGAAAAAATTCAAAGTATGCAAAAAATTATCCCAAGTGTTTTCTCAACGGATTTCGATGTTTTATGTAGCTAGGAATCCAGTACAAGTGATTTCAAGATTCTATGTCGAGGGCTTTTTATGCTAGTGGTCCTTTTAAAGCTTTTGACGAAATTTTTTAGCGACTGAAAAATTGAAATTATTAGAAAATTATTCAATGCGATTTCTCAACAATTTTGTATGCTTTATGCTGCTAGAAATTCAGTGAAGGATAACGTGCGTACTGTATACAACAATCGGGTGACAAAAATATCAAACTTATGATAAACGCATATTGTTGCAAATTCTCAGAAACAAATAACTCTAATACAAGCTACAACGCAAAATCATTCAAAAAGAATGACGGCTATTGTACAGCCTACATGTTGAGAGACACGTATTTTCTGTCATTTTCCGCTTGCGTTTTCTCCTTTCAAAACTTGCTGCCAGTCAGCAAATTCAAAATGGGCTGTAATTCCAACAACATCACACACGCATTCACACACACCACACTCGCACTGAATGTATACATAACACACGCTGTACCATACAGAAATTGTCAAGTTCGTATTGTCATTATCACAAAAAATTTGAAGTTTTCAGAGAAGACATCGAACAGTAGCTTTAACCATTGATATCCATGCTTCAAAACTTGGTCTAGATATCTAGGAGACCACGCTTCAACATTATAGAACAGAAAAATTCGCTCATAGACATCTCACGATTGTATTTCAATCTAGTCGATATGAGATTCAGATTTCTTTTGTCATGACTGTGGACAAATCATCAGTGATCGATCACTCACTGCGCGTATAATAACAACATTGTCTTTTGCTGTTCATTCGTGCTATTAGTCATGCCTCATTCAAGACGATCACACGCTGACTCCAGGAAAATACTATGTGTTATCTGCATGAGCAAAACGGGTAGTGATTTGAGAAACATTTCTTCCGAAACTTGTTCTCTTATCCGACATATCTTTCCGGAGTTTGACAAAGATGACGATAATTTTTAGTGGTCATCTGCAGTCAGTGCAGAAAAACGTTGGGGCGCATTCGAGAAAATTCTGAGACGATCCAAGACCTACGCATTTTTGATAGATCAAAGTTCATTCCTGCACCTGTGGCTACCAGACAAGATGGAATATGCCATTGCACCATTTGTGACATTGCCCGTGGTGGTCTGAATATGCCACAATCTTTTCAAAATCCTCCTGGTCCTCGCCCTCAGTGCACTTCTCCGCCTCCTGCTACAGAAGCAAAACTTTGTACCTTGTGTTCTTTCACGCGGCAAGAGTCATATTTGTTCTGAAAACAAGAAAATGAAAAATATGAGCACATTCTTTGGTGCAAATTCAACAGGTGATGCGGAGAAGTTTGCCTCTGTGTTACTGTCGCGGAAAAGCTGAAATACAGACATGGAGCGCGAGCGGAACTAAATACCCCAAAGAATACGACAATGACTATTGAAGTGAGCCCGTCATCAGTCTTAACTGCAGAAGACATGACTAGCATTCAAAGGAACATGAATCTAAGCACGAGGCAAACGAATTCGTTATGCAGAGATTTGCGGAAATGTGGAGGTGCTTCCATGAAGATTGAGCCAAACATCAGGGACAAGTTGCACAATATAAATCATGACTTGGATGAATTCTTCGACGTGAAGATGATCAGATTCGAGGTATCAAGTAACCGACCTGTTGTTATTTGTACTGATATTCATGGATTACTTCATCATATCCTCCGCAAACGTCAAATACAGGATGTCTCTAGCTGCTTGATCAAGTTTGGCATCGATTCGGGCGGCGGTTTTATCAAATCTCGTATGAACATAATACCCAATGAGGAATCATTGCGTTCTTGCCCCAAGGACTCAGGAATAAAGCAACTCATCATTTTGGCTATTGCGCCAGATGTGATTGAAACTTACTTCAACATCAAGATTCTTTGGGTTACTTTGGGCATCTACTCTTTGGAGAGGCATTTCACTGTCGCTGCCGACATAAAAGTGTGCAATATTCTTCTAGGCCTGATGGGCCATGGTAGCTGTCATCCATGCACCTGGTGCGATATTCTACGTGGAAATCTTGTGTTGACACATTCTTGTGTTGAAATCAGGCCAAAATAAGCGCACAGTATCGTTGATCAAGCACGATATCGTGGACGAGTTTGTTTTCTCGAGAAACGCACAATTTACGAGAAAGGGAGGGTTGTACTTTTCACTGTCCAGCTTTCCAATGAGAACATAAGCGACATACCGAACCACATGTATTCGTAGTCTCATCGAGACCCATCCAAATAGGACAGTCTTTCAATGAAGTTTGGATTTCAGTCTTAACATCTTCGTAGCAATCATTCAAATGAACTCGTCGAATCGTCGTTTCATCTGGTAGCGCAATCCCGATGTTTTTCTCCAAGAATTCACGAAATTTCACAGCCTGTAGTTTGATCCAGGGAATGTTAGCGGATTCCATGGCTTCAGATAGATCCTTGCTAAGGATATCAGTCTTTGATTTCTTATCCTGCGATAAGCAAACGTCTTCCAGCTGCGCTTGAGAATATCTCCTGTTCTCTTTTAATTTAGTGTTCTGAATATGAGTGCCTGTTTTCTGATGTTTGCTCAACTGAGATTTCTGCGGTGCTGCGATGGCCTTTTCACAAGATATACAAAATGCACTTTCCATCAGGCATGAACTTGAACGTTACACTGCTGAACTCTTTTAGGCATTTATCACGAGCGTAGCACTGGCAGCCATAATGCCAAGATTTAGACTGTTCCCGGAATTCCCATCATTAAAGTACTTCGCTTTAGTCTCCTTTCATTACTGGGTCAGAGCTCACATAGACTGTACCAATAGGTAGATGTAAATTGTTGGCTACCAAGCTACTACTATGAATTCCTCACAGTGATGTCACTATCAGATCACCACCAAATCACGCTTTCACAAGTGATATGCTTATTCAGCAGTTCACATTACGTACCTATGATAAGGGAAAACGATGGGAAAACTCAAGCTATCATTGACAACTACCGGCTGACTACTCAAAAAACATTTACAGTAGCTCGAATCACTAATGAAATTAAAAAACATTAGACGATTTTCGTCAAATATGTGATAATTTGCTTAAACATAGATTTTACATTTCCCCCGCAATTTCTCCCATTTTATGTGAAAAAATATTTTCCCGACCTCTAATGACAATCTCTCTGAGGTCGTTAGCTACCAACGATAAGAGATGCTACTCATAACTCAACAACCGGTCGTTTAGAAGGGCCTAATCCTTTCTATACCCGCCACTTGTTTTGTGTGCGCTTATCATATTTGGCACAGAGCTTGGACGCGGACGTGGCTGAATTCAACATATAAAGGCAATTTGGTAGCATTTTTGCATCTGTTTTACAGTGATTGGCGACGAAAATGTAACACTTCCACATCGTCGAAACGTTCGTCGAGAGTAGAAAGTTAGTCCGTGTTTTATTGAGTTAACTTGTCATCACATTGTTTGGTGATGTGGAATTTAGTGGTGGCGAATCTATTCAACGCTTGCGCTTCAGATTGTGTGTGCGTGTTAGTTGTCAGATTTATGGATTTATCCCCTTGGTAAATGACTGGTTTTGCAAATTTAGTTTGATGAGAAACATTAAAGATTTTTGATGTCTTAAGTGATTTCAAAGATTAATGAAGGATTGATGATTTAAATGGACAACTCTGTATGATCGATCATTTGCTTACAATTAATGATGTGTGAGGAACAACGCCTCTGCGTGTTCCGTAAAGGAAGGGGTAATTCGGACACCTTTGAGTTCTTAACTATTTGAGCTTTATATTGATGAAAGGTGTCTGTTGTAAACAAGTTTTGGACATTTTGAAATTTATCAATAAATGTGCAAAGTTATGAACAAATTAATGAAATATGTCTGCAAAATTTAATCCGTAATGGCGAGATATCTTTGAAATAGTAAAACACGGAAATGCGGAAGTCACCAAGCCTAATGCTGTAAATAGTCTCAAAAGTGCCATTCTCGATTGCATGACGTGTTGTAATTTTGAGATAGGACCGTTCATCACAAATCAAATTAAAGCAGAAATTCATGTGCATGGGAAAACATTTTCTTTCTATTCATCTTTAACGAAAGTGCTTCGTTCGTGTTGAATTTTGGATTTGTTATTTCATGGGTGATTTCAGTCGAATTTTCACAGAAATAGTTAAAGCTAACTTTGATGCCAAAGAACTCCTGAAGGCAGAATGCTCCTCTATTGAAACTTGAAAATCTCAGCTTAATAAGTGCTGAAGCCTTATTTGATGTATGTCAGCGCGTCTTATAACAAATCAGTTTGTTTCCTGCGAATCTGATATTTTGTGACACGGCATGTGGGGCTTAAGTACAAAGTTGGAAGGCCGGTGGTTGGTTGCCATCTATGACAATACATGTTGGTACTTAACAGCATATGTAGGCTACAGTTGGCCATATTCATAAAACATGGCCGAGTATTTTCTTTCTTGAATTTAGAGACACTTTTTGTTTCAGTACAGTGTTGCACACTATCATTTTATGTTGCAGGAAAACTTCATCAGATAGATGTGAAATAGTTTTGTGATAGATGAATTGCAGAAATAGCGAGGGACCAGATATTGGTTCTGCTCAGTATAATTTCCGAACAACCTATCTGAAATCTTAACTGTTGATATTGCTCCCTTTCAATGTTTTTGTGAAATTGTGAATTCTTTCGCTTCATTTGAATGATTACTGTTTCTCATGACGAAGATGCGGTAAGAGAAAGCACACTTGGAAGGTTGCTTCAACTACTTTGAATTACGCGATTTTTTAAATGTTTCGTTTATTCTCGTAGACCGGTTATTATTGGTGATAGAAGTACATAAGTGCAAAAGTACATCACTTCAATCCCTCACTTGTTGAGGTAACACAATGATCTATCACTGATTAGTATTTATCATTTTTTTCAAAATGATAGCTGAAAGTGAATAAATTACCCATAATTTGAATTGCCGTCGTTCTGTGGAGGGATGGATTAATTATTCCTTTTGCTTGGTGGGGAAAATTTTCAACAGTGTTCCCTGATTCGAAATTAACCGGTATCGATGGCGATCTACTTTATTCATCTTTCTCTTGTACCATTCGTTCAGCAAGGTTCAGTTGAATCATTATGGGATATTGCTCGCTTTGCTTTCCATGATGATGCTAAAAGTAGAATATCTTGTGTAGTCAGAGATTCAATATTTGATTGATACATATCAATCCACGCTCGGAAAATATGTTGCTGAATCTTTGAGAAAACAATATGAGCCAGATATTTTCATGATATCCGTACATTCACCTATTTTCACCTTGATCGAGTTTCTAAAACATTTAATGTCAAAGCGTTGAATTCTTGTTGGTTCATAAAGACATCAATGTTATGAACCTTTCATGCAACCTGAAATGTCACGACAAAATAGTAGTAAAGTATATAAGTGTTTTGAAATACAAGTAATACTAGCGATGATGTGGTTGAATTCAATAATTGATCTTCAGCAAGCAGCAAGGCTGCGGAGGCGCCAGAAATGTGATAATACTATTTGGATGATCTTCATTTCATGCAATCAGTCGATTGACTCCCTTACATTTATTAATTTATGAGGAACAACGTAAGGTAGAAGGCTGCTAACTGCTGTGACCGCAGTACTCCGTCAGATCAGACCACACCACCTACAGGCCTCCTGTGTTACAATAATCACATATTGGGGAGTAAGTAGAGGCCCACTAGGTATATCTATAATTTCTGGAAAAACTGAGCTCCATTAATTATACCTACCATATAGAATACAAGCATTTTAGCCTATAAAGCTTTGGCCCAACCGCCTTCCTCCTATTTAGCAATGTATTACCAAGCTGTAGACTTGCAATAAGACGCAAAAAGCTTTTTGAATTCATATCATTTTGGGAGTGATATTGCCAAACTGGCAGTGACTTCGGTCGGAGGCGGTTCCCAAATAGGCTGCGTCTTCAGCCTTGGTAGGCAGCTCATAAGATGGAAAGACACATTACATGCATGCACTTTGCATGAATTGTTCGTACCATTGATAGAATGGATAACTGAAAGACTTAATTGACTCAACTACGTGTATTAGAATTGTTTTATGTACGGAATTATGGGCGAGACTCTTCGGAAAATAATTTGTGACTGTGAGAGCATTGGGTCTTTAGATTCGTCCAAAACATAATAACAGTACACATTGATAACCGCAGTCAGTCGTAAGCTCCTTTATACAATTTTGAAAAACTAAAATAAGAACACTTGGATTTGACTTTCTATAGCACATCATCGCATATTGATCGACATTAACATTATTGTTATTGTGTTTGATAAAATGAATTTTAATTACATACTTGTTAATTGAATTATTACTTACAAATTTAATGTGTGTTGTTGAAATTAAACTGTTCACCTTCGAAAAAAATCGTCGCATTGGACAAATTCCTCATTTGAAGAACTCATGCTTTTATTGTACATAGAATCTCATCATAATGAGGCACTTAATTTGCTTGAAATAATTTGCATAAAATGACTTTCAGTGAAATTTAAGTTTACCTTGCAGTCAATTACTCAAATCTCATAACTTGAATGAGACACCTGAATTGGTTTGACATTTACAATAACTTTAAACCATTGGTTAAGCAACAATACTAGTCACTCATCATGTCAAAGATCTGAGTCTGATAGAAGATTGATTGCTTTATGCAACAATTTTAGTATCCACGGCTTAACATGATCATACCTGTTGCGTGCTGGTGAAATGCACTGGTCTTCTGAAAACGGATTTTTATATTGACTTTGCAGCAAGTAGTGGTTTCAAAGTGTTCTCTCATTGTAGCCATGGTTCAACAGGGATTCCTAAGACACATATAATAATGGAAATCGTCTGTCAAAAATATTGACTTCGGTAACTAGGACATTTCTAAGTAGAGCGATAGTGGAAAATTCGTAAATCCTCCTTCACGTATACGTATACATGTACAATAAAGTAGCGGTTTCCTGTTGAAATAGCTCTTTTTCGCATTGATGCTAAGTCAGACGTTATGATAGTGATGATCAGTTTAGCTGTAAAATCACCGTATTGACAACAACTTCAGAGAAACTGCACCATTGATTACTGCGCAGCTTGTGCATAATAAGGATAATTGATATTGACAAGACCACAATTCTCTTCTTAAATCAGACAATATTACTCTACCTAAAGTAATATAGGAGCATCCAAAGGAGAGTATGCTTATCGGATTAGTAAATCGTGATTTCCCTAAAGCATGATTATGAATTTTATTGATGATTGATAAAGCCGGATCGGTGGAAGAAATTTCAAATTTTGATAGTAAAAAGTGCGTTACAAAGCAAAGAATAATCCCATTTTTTCATGAGAAGATTTTCTTGTTTCAAAATTAGAATTCGTGATTGTTGCATTCGTTAATGTTCGTAATGAGTATATATTATATGTAAGTTTGTTTCTGGTTATAATACAATAGAAACGGTAAAACCTAAGAAGCTGTGGTGCTTTTACTTGTTTGTATGACAAAACCTTATAGATTTTCATAGATATTTCATCTGGCACATAATCTTTTTTCTTTCAGCCTCAAATATTGGAAGCAAAGCCGTAGGTGAATTTGCTGCACAGCAGATCTCCGGCAGCACGGCCAAGACCGATTAAAGTTGCTGAACAGTGACGTTGATTTTTCACCTGATGACGTGATGAACCCTCTTCCGATTCCATTCAGATTTTCCCCTTTACCTGAACAATCCCACCTAATTTTGACACCGTTGTGTATATAGGCAGGGAGGAGTTCCGTTGAGATCAAAACAAAATCCCACCTCTCATCCTTGTTTGTAAATGTATTTACTAGGATCTCATTGCATGCATGGTTCTTTGAAAACAATTCTGTGTTTGTTTATGAAAGATCATGTGTAATTACAATTACAGTAATTGAACATCTTTCACACTTGTATATCTTCACACTCTGTTTTGTTTGTACACGACTTCCCCTAGCGTTTAAAAATTAGATCACTAGCTGAACGTCTGTATTGGACTTCATGAAGGTATTCAATGTTTTCTGTGTTTTTATATTTGCCTCGGATCTTTTGTTCGCAGGATTGTCGTGTAATAATTATTTCTAGATGACTACTCAAATACATTATTACCTCGGACCGCTGCTTGTTTCTGTTACTTATTAACTTGAATGATCATGGTGTCTTAAACGTGATAAGTTACCTTCACAAAATCTTATTGTATTGATAATCTTGGTATTTTCCTGGCGTTTTACTACATTTGATGCTGCTTATTTTTTCCATATGGTCCGAGGTATAATGTCGAATTTTGTGTGTACAAAACAGTCATTAAAACCTGTTATCCAACTAGTATTCATATTATTCAATCAAAAGAATAGTTCGATCTTATGAAATTTAGTGAAATTTCATCGAGCAACACTCATATTCGGACACCATTTCGACCAGCATTGATACCTGAAACTGTTCGACTTTCTTTCGTGCAACAATGTTCTCCTAAAAAATAAAAGTGTCATGAATGTAATGGTATGATTGTTTTCTTTTAACCAAATGGATCAAAAAATATTTAACATCATGACTTGCAGCATGTCTGCCACTTCGACATTTGGAAAAGATAAGATGCATCGCATTAGATATGGATATAATGACGTAAATGCACACTCAACTTGTAAATTGACCTCTGTTATCCTTGAAAACTGCTGAAATGAAACGAGAGTAGTGTCTTACAATTATCATCGAGGCATGCGAAGATAATAATTTCAATAGACTTCTTTGACCGCGTGCATGTAGAGCATCGGTTTGGTTAAGCGCACCGTTTCAGGTTTCACGCGACTTTCGTATATTGACAAATTGTGTAGTCTATATCGGTAAGGTAGAAAAAGGTTCGAAACAAAGGGGGATGATAATTGTTGCCACATGCTGCGTAAATTACATGCACGGTACACGTGCGGTGTGTATTTTTCTACAATCTGAGTTTTTTCTAGCAAATGTAGCGATAGAAATATGTGAAGGCCTATCACAATTTCAGGCTGCGAAGAAATTCAAAAAGATCCTACCATGGAATGATGATGTTTGATTGAATTCAAATCTATTCATCTTATATATATATAAGATATATCGAAATCTTTTCGAACCTTTTTTTCTATTAGTCGTGACAAGATAGCCTAATTGTCAATAATGATATTAGTTGTACAGTTAGGGGAGGCGGGACTAATATGGGGACTTCTCCGGCCTCTAGCTCAGGACCCATTGCTCGTATGAACTTCAAATTCGACAGAGAACGAGTCATGATCATTGTTTGTCCTCGCGTGTGGCAGCACAGCTCATTCGAGGAAAACACGCGCTCACACATGTGCACGCACTAAGAGGACAATGGAAAATGCATAAATTTGATCGCTGAAGTAACGCCAATGAAATCAGACGCTTTTTTGGCTAAGCCTCTCCTTCTGTGTACAGTGATTGTTCGAGGCAAACGAAATCTGTTCCGTCATGGTACAATTGCATACCGATTTAACCTTCTAACGGTAATTGGGGTCAGCGTATGACCCCACATCATTTTTCATGCATGCTTATTAAGTAAACATGACTCAATATGGCTAACTGCTTGTGACAATTCTCAGAATATGTTGAGCTCAAAATAAGTGCTATTTGGATTATCGCTGTCCTTATCCACATCGCTCATCGGCTTCAAAATTAAAAAAATTACACTAATGGCAATTTGTGGGGTCATATGCTGACCCCCGTCCAACATTGTAATTTACGAAAGGCTATATCATGATCAAGTTGTTAGAAGCAACTATTTTGATACTGCTGGCATTGACTTGACATATCGAACCAATAATTTGAATATTTTGTTGGTTGTCTCATTTCAACTGTAAGCCTAGTCTACATTTAGACCTAGAGTATGCATAAGATTGTTGTTTCTTGAAACAATTTTCTTACTAGTTTCTTTCAAGTGAGCTAGGTTTTACAGACTATAATGCATGCATTACATAGCCTAGTTTAGATTGTTCCTATCTCCATTATTAGAGTGTAGGCCTATGCATATATATATAGGCTACCTACACATTTAATTTCTTGATAGGTAGTGGGTCTACAGCCAATTTATAACAGTCTATATTACGAAATCATCATTCCGAATCATCAATTATATTTGTTACTGCATGCTGCTCTGACTCAAGCAATCCGCTTCTGCACCCACGTGACCTCGATGCATCGGTGGTCGCGTGATTTCGAAGTACAGAGACAAGAGAGAGAGAGCGAAGTAACATACGATTATCTGACAAGTGACGATCTTGAAGACGATTGCTTCAAGGGTGGGGTCGACACCTTGGACAAACTCATCAGTCCTTGCAAGAGAAGGACTCGTCGATGGCCCATATGGTGGTATTTTCTTTTATCATCGGCACTGCTGCAGTAAATTCATTTATTGTTTACACCTCCTTGGTTGAGTACAACAAAAACAAGAGTCATCGTCGGTGGATGTTTCTATTTGATCTCGGCTCTCAGTTGATTGAAAATTTCGTCGGAAGACGCTGTCCAGCGAAGTCCAAGGTCCTCTTCAGCCCAGATTAAAACTGAATGCATCTGGGGATTCTTCCCCAAAGCGTGGACGTTGCAAATCATGCCCAAGGACTTTGGACAGGAAAGCTACAATAAGGTTCAGTGTTTGTACTACTTTTATCTGCAATGATCACATTTTCTGTGACTCATGTCCTTGACTGCACATGGGGTTTGCAATTACATGTATAGTATTTTTGATAGACACCGTATTAACTTTTAGATACAATTTACTTTGTTTTGACTACAGACAATATGTGGGATATAATGACGTATAAACAATTCAAAATGTTTCCTAGTTCTGAAAGGAAAACGGAGCAGCAACCACCAGGAACAGTACATGACTTTACATTGCAGATTGCACGTACATGCATCCACAAAATACGCTCAGCTGTACTTAGCCTCATGATATACAACGCTTGCTACTACAACCGGCTACTTGCGACGCAGTTATGTTTATTATTGATGTTTATTATAGCTGTGGAGATAATTGTTATTACACTGTGGATACGTGGGGTCAGCTTATGACCCCATTTACCACTATGACCTCTTTGCACATTGCACATGCAGTAGCATGCACAAAATAAGCCTATTTGCATGTTCTAAGATACACTAGTACAACGCTTATTACAACGTTGCAGCCTACAGAAGACGCAATTTTGCTTATAACTGGGGGATAATTGCTATTAGAACCAGTGGGGTCACACGCTGACCCCATTTACCGTTAGTGTGATTTTGTTTCATTATACCGTTAGACGGTTGGCCCACGATTGATAGTTCCGTAAAATGCGAGTATAAGAAAGGTGCCCATATATAGCCCCACTCCTAAACATCGGGGTAAAATGGGCAGTGCATTTTAATCATTACTATTATTATTTTTGATATACTTATTTTCCGGACAAATACCGCAGAATCTATGAGAGATTTATAGAAAGACATGGAACTATAAATCAATGCAAAAAGTTTACAAGAATTTGGTGGAAAGAGAATGGATTCAAACAAAGCACCAAAGCATGAAATTTGTCGGAAAGAGACAAAGCCTATTATTATCAAGTTTACTTTAGAAGGTTAGATAGCAAACTAAATGACATTTCTTTTGAAGTTCTCATCATGAACATCCTCTTGCTTCTCAGATTAGCATCAGTTTGCCCTTACGCTCGAGACATGTCAGTGTGGCCATTATCATTTCCTATCTGCTAGCAATTCGATTATATCCAGTTTCAAGAATGAGTCCACCATGTGGTGTTTGCAATCTTGTACGCATGCATATCGGTTGCGATTGACAATAAATCGCGATGACTGACCTTTGCACGAAATACCGTATAAGAATTGGGCACGAATGTGATGTGGCATGAATGAAAATGCGATTCATGCAACATATTATTTTGTGATAAGTGCAAAATTGAAAAAATGATGATTCATGATTTTTCAGGTTATGTAAAAGAAACCTTGTTTAACCATCAATGCGCAGCCGATACTGTCATGGTCCATAATTTTGTTTATAATTTCTTCTGATGAATCCTAGAACGGTCGCTAGCTTTTTTTTGGAAAGTTGGCTGATGCGCTCTTCTTGCCCTGTGAGTTGTCCCGGAACGAAAGGAATTTGTAAAAAAATAAGTCTGAAAAACCTTTAGGGTGCCCATTCCCGCCCGATCCCATCAGTGAACTTGTGAATCAGAGTGGAAATCGTACATGGTAGACGTACATGGTAGATGCTTCGGTTTTTCAAGTGTACAGTTCGCAACACAGTGGATGTTCTGCAGTTTGGTTGGACAAAAATCATGCAAGGACATGTAGGATACTGTATATGGGGTAGAATTTTGCCAGCCACACTCCACGCGTTTCCTGGAGCGGCTCATCTCCATTCATATTTTCACCCGCTCCCAGTCAGCTCCGCTCCTCCTTCAAAATGTTATATACTGATTTCATGCGCTCATATACAACCGTACGCACATACATGTATGATTGAAATAACTATCAAATTGATGTTCGATGACGGTCATAATTGTAATCGATATCACATACGTTATAAAGGCAGCTATGCACTTGCATAACGCGCGACATGGTTGTATCTTGTAGTGTACTCCTAATTTTCATTCAACAGTTTCATTCTTGGGATCATAGATGCCGATTTCTTCTGTGTTGAATTACGGTTTTCTCAAATATGTGTGGAAGGATTTAGAAAGCTTATGATTAGATTAACAAGCATGAGTGCTTTGATGGATTGTTTGACGTATAATTGATTTTCAAAATGTGATAGAAATACCGATTCCTAAATTTTGTATAAAATGCTGTTCACCGGTAGGACGATGGACAAGAACACGGTCATCATTCAAATCAAGAGTGAACCTTGATGCATGTCATAAGACTTTCTCCCCATCATTCCAAGACCGATGGTCTTCACACCACAAAACTCCTGCCGCTCAATTCTCAGTGGAATTCGCAGAGCTGGTCTTCGAGTTTATATACCAGCATCTCCGAGATATGCAGTTCTAACGCTGCAATCAATGTTCGCAGCAACTTTCCAGAGTAGAATTAGTCTCGGGACAGGCACATATTTTTCTTCTAGCAGCTAAAACTAAGCGTGCATCTGCACGTAAGGAAGATAACTCTTCCTGATCCCTTCTCCTTTTACACACGTGCTTATTAACGACACCATCACTTGCATACAACGACCCTAGAAAGTGGACTTCGTACACAGAGCATCACTCCCATTACCAAAAAACTGATCGTGCGCCTTATCATGAGTAGAATCTGAGTTGTACGCATCTGTAGTTGTGGCTATCACATCGATGTCACGTCAAAATAAAAATTTTACAGTAGTATATTTTATATTATATGAATATGACAATGAGGAGAGGAGAAGCGTTGTTTGTCTTTCTGGTAAATATTTTTAAAATTTTTAGACATTTTAGGATATAAAAATTTTCTTTTAAATCACATTTTGTACCTATTGAAAATTAACTAGTCACTAGCTTGTTTTTTTTAACTTTGTCACCTTGACGCACTTTGCTACGTTGAATGGATGGTGATCCATAGAAAGCGGGAGATTATCTCAAACCTTTCAAATAATGAAGCAATCTTCAATTTGACTCAATGATGCGTACTTGGTTTCACTATTTATGTCAATTAATATGCCTATAAACTTCTTACTTCAGAACATGAAATATGTAAATTTTCTTTGAAATATGTAATTTTCTCCCTTATTGGAAATGATACGAAACGAAAATAAGCAAAACAAAAACCACAGCTTTGAAATAAATTTATTCATATTTTCATGGATATCAATGTGATGGTATACCATCAACAATAATTGTCACAGTGTAGAAATCGAAACTATAAATCACAGACTATGTACACTGTTGACATGGAACGATCATAGGAGTATTCAATCTCGACCGCCCTCTATGAGGGTCGATGTTCATTGAATTCTCTTCGTCTATCATCAGGCCGTTCAAACAACTTAGATACGACAAAGAGCTATCCTCGGTCCGAAAATAAATGTCAAATATGTGTGTATAACTTCGTAAAAAAGGAATTATTCAACGTCGCGAATTTCAAACCTATCAAGGAATCAAACAGCGATTGTCGTTCGATTCATTACATGAAATAGAAAAAGTCAAAGGAATTTGTCACATGATTAAAATCAAAATGAAGAGTAGGCGGAGGTAAAAGCGATTGATTCGCGGAGCGAAAATATCAGTCGGTGAGAGATTCACTTTCGTAAATGCAGGAATATGCAAAACATCCGGAAATTCAAAACTATCATTCAGAACAATTAGCGAGACAATTGTTATCTTAGCATCGTCTTCCAAACGAGAGCAGCATTTCAAATGCCACAGTACTTTAAATGACATCGTTTCAAGAAAAGCATTAAAATAAGGACAAAGTCTAACTCTGAAACACAGCTGTGGTGAAAATGAAAGAACAACATCAAGTTTCATCTTGTATCCATCACGAGACATTTTAGGCCACAAAAGTGGTCAGCACAACACCTAGCGTTGTGTATATGGCGATCATCAGCAGTCAGATCGAAGTCATCTATGATATTGTTCATATCAGATCGCCGGTACTACATGACAGGATTCTTATGAGTATGTAGATTGTCCAAGCATTGGCGCCATGTCAGATAGCTTGTCACTCGGACAAGTTCTCATGAATTGCATTCAATTCTTCGTCAGCATGGGGGTTCGCCACCCATCTGACAATTACATGTGCTTTAAGTTAACGAATTTTCTGAAGGATAGTCGTCGATACAACGCTACACCACAATGTAATTCTTGTCATAGTCAGAGTCTCGATTATTATGTTCAGGAGCTGCGTTACCATTTGGTGCTATTGGAGTTCTAGGAGACGATGCGTTGGATCCACCGGGACGTAGGAGCGGTTTCAAATGCAGCATCTCAGGTCTGTCCCTGTCTCCTGTCAGACTGCGCATCCCTTGGCCTGGAAGAAAGAAGCAGCAGCAGTCACTAGAACCATCTGGGATCAATCGTCGTATTAAATAAGTTCAATGAACAACATATAAAGATTGGAAGCGTTTGGATGCGAAATTCAATTATTGACATGGTTGAGAAATATCGTGAACAGATGAATAACATCATAAGCAACATAGACATCAAATTTTACAACTTGTTTCATAACTGCAGCCCGAATATGACATTTTAACTAATCTCAAAAAATTTCACCGTCAAATTTTACGTGATTAGCGTTTTTTGGCTCATTGGGCTTTACTAGTTGTGGTTAGGTGAAACGAACCCACGATGAAGTTAGATGACGGTTAAACACATTCTTTTAGCACAGGGACAACGAACCATCTGCTGAGAGCACGAATTTGATTCACCAATAGGAGATTCACCAACATTATACTTTAACTACACACAAGTACGTATACTGGGGCCGATTAACATCCACTCAAAACAGTAACAGAATTTCGTGACTTGATACATACACAGATTTGTGCAGATCTAGATAAAAAGCAAAAATACATGCAATCCTCACTCTGGAAGATAAATGATTAACTACGTGTCTCTTTTTATGACTGAGTAAGTTCTACAACTGCTGATTTACAACCGCTCATTCTAGGTAGCAACAAAAATGGACTAAAAATATATTAAGAATACTTGTCTTAAGTTCAGCGTGTTCCATGAAAGATATTCTAGATGAGCTGATTCTAATGAGATAAAATATTCTAAAAACCGCTGAAATAATGTGACAAATCATGCATTGACCACTTTAGGGAAAAAGAAAATTTGGGAAAAGGCTGTGTTATTTTTGCACATATTTTTGCTAACGTTTGATTATTTACTGTTATGGAAGAGCGCTTGGGCTGGAGAGATCACTAAAATGAAAGGGCTTAACTAATTATATTAAGGAACACGAGCTGCTTTAAGAAACATGAGCTGAAAATTTTGATGAACTTGTAAAACTAATAACTGTTCAGTGGGTTGCCGTGAAGAAATAAAGAGAATATGAAGGGAGACTTCTAAAGCGAATGAATCTGGGTGAATGAAGACAAATGAAGAAATGTTGAATTCCATGAAGGCGCATCGCGAAACCTGCCTTACCAAATAGATTCAAAGTGGAGAAATAGTGTTTTCCATGTGTAATCTTAGGTATAGTGTGTAGCATTAGCTCGATTGCTTTCGGTGTGGTAGAGTGTCACTGTAGCTCTATTGTTTACCTCAAAGATCGGCAATGATAAAATGATATCATTTTATTTTTGAAAAATGATATAAAATGATATCATCAAAAATTTCTGTTCCTTTGTATTTTCTAATCATGGATTCTCCGCATTTTGTATTGAAATAAATTTAGTCGCTTTCGTTTGTTCTAGCCATGTCCTTCCCCACTGGTTCATTCATGTAGCGAAAAGCAACAGGCTATTTTCTATATCACACAGATTTTCAAGCGATGCAGACATTAAAGACCGTTTTCTGGGATTAGTTCGACATGTAGAGTATATCTCATATATTGATGGTTACTTCAGACTTCAAGTAGGACTACGATTGAATATTGAACTCAATGATAACTGTCTTGATGTTTCTGAAGTCTTTACTGTAATCTAAATATTTTAGCTTTTTTCGTATTTTAGATACTGTTAGCCTAACCAACTGCTGTATTTCGAGTGTATAAAGCTTAAATCAAAACTTGCGATGTCTAGTGTATAGGCCACAGGCCCAACCTAGTTTTTGATATACAAGAAGCTTTGTATGACTAAACTGCTTTCTGCGGTCTTCCATTATTTTGAACATATCGATGCTGCATGCAATCTAATTTCAATTTCATTGCTAGGAGCAGTAAAAGTAGCATGGTAGCAGTGTAAATCGAAAAATTCGCAAGACTATATCTATTTACAGTGTAGGCCTACGTATATTTTGCTAAAAAATGGTACATTTTCATTATAAAATGATGGAAAATGATGTCATTTTATATCATTCAATAAAATTCGCAAAATGATATCATTTTAAAAATAAAATGATATCATTGCCGATAATAGGTTCACCTCCATTATCCATTTGTCCACCATTGCCATTGACCACTTTTCAATATCCATCATGTGTAGTCATAGTAGGCCTAATAGGGTTCAGCGCTAGTACAATTGTAGTCAGTGTAGTAGCATCATTGTAATTCTATTGTTTGTCTCCCTTTTTTTACATTTTTTTATCCATCGGTTTCCCGTTACTTTATAATATCAATTTTTAATTTCCTTAACAGATGGTGACAATTGTCCTCTTCTATTTCCACTACCAGCATCTATAGTCGGTACAGTATATTAGGCGTCTGTGTTGAGCGTGTATGCGTCAGTGTTTGGAATCAATCTTAGTAGTATATCAACAATAAAAATGAGTATTATTAGTGTTAAAAGTCTTAAGATTTCCATTTTCACCAGTTATTGGGCCAAAACTGATCAATTTTAATTCGGTGCCACGAGAAAACTCCATTGAGTTATTTTAAGAACTGCTAAATCCAATTGCTACAACAGCATTGCATTTATACACCTACTGATTGGAGAACGCCATCAGTCCTCATCAAGACTATTTCAATTAATTATTCAAATTAGCAAGAATTATATTCTATTGTGTCTGCTGGGGTGACTTTCATCATTGCATGAGAATTAACCATTTCACGCACGAGAGTCATATATGCATGTTATCAGGCATTACTAACTACGCATTACAGGTTATCTAAATAAATAAATAATACGATGTTTGGGGCAGAGATGGGTTGAACTGCCGGATTGAGAAAGTCAGGTGACAATCTTAAGAACTTTCAATTACCGGACAGGAAATGACAAATACATTATTTCAATATGTTTGAAATCTTAGCACTAAACCTAAGCAATAACCATATCAATGCAATATTTTCCAACTCAACCTAAGTTCTCAATTTACGAATACTAGTGATCATTATCGAATATCAACGTCGTTTAAAAGTGGCCCGATTGTCATGCTGGACATCTTTTGTGCATGTTTTGCGCATGTCGACATTCACCTATCAATACGTAAATGGTTGTTGCTGAAGGCAACAATGGAACATGGAACAATCATTACGAAGTTTGCGAAGCTCTCAGTTAGTGGACTAGCTTAGGTGGACCAACGACATTAAAGAAGAATTTAGGCTACTAACGTTCACAGGCTCGAGAACGTCTGCTTGCGGAGGAAGCATTGGATCTTACTACGCTAATGTAAGAATATTGCCTCAAATCGTGGTAACATTTTTTACTTGGTGACATAATCATGCGTAGATGATTATTCAATCGAATCTCATAATTCCTTAGTATGCTATTTCAATTAACTACACTATACTGAATTTATTGACTACTCGTCGCACGTACAGATTGCTTCGATAAAGAATTGAAATGGGCAAACGTAAATTACGTATAGAAAGTCGTTTCCAAATTCAACAAACTTTATATGCTTAGAAAGCTCATGCTATGAAATTGCTCCTGTGAAAAGTTTGTGACTACACTCTAAACACAGCAGTTAGTAGACTAAATAATGTTTCAATCTTGTTCAATGCTTCAATTTTAAAGCTTGGAATTCAATTCTCATTTTCATCGTTAGCCACACATTTTCTCACACAGGTGGATTTCTTTACTATGCGACTGTTGATCGGTGTCTGTGCATTACTAGACTGAGACAGACGAAAACAATGCTGTGTAATCGAAAGACATCGAATTCATTCATTTAATTTGTATTGTGTCTCTCGTTAACATGCGAACTGCTGTACTGAAAGCTTACCAAAAAGGCTATCTCAGGGTCAAGCTGAGGTCAATGTGTCGCAACAATTAAAAGTCCCCAAAGGTACTATTTACTTTTAGTTGCGAAGAGGGTGTCAGCGGCCTGATGGAAAGTCTTCTGGGCGACCAAGACTGACTGGTGACTTTTCGCAGGTCAAATCGCTAGATCACCAGTGTGGTCGATAGTGAGCTGTACCTCTATCTGAGCTTTCAGCAGGTTCAAATCTTTCCAGGACAACTGCTTGTAGACTTAAAGGAGTTGAACTACTCCAGTCGTAAGAGACCATCGAAGCTGAATCTGTCCCAGCGACACAAGAAACTGAGACTACAGTGGTCAATGAAACGTTGCCACTGGTGGGATCAGTGTCCACGTGTTGTTTGGTCGAATGAGGCAGCTGTCCGATTAAAATTTAAACATGGACGTCTACGCCTTTGGCTGAAGTCTGGGCAAGACATTCCTGATCGATGAGTCAGGACGATTGCAGGAATTTGCTCATCTGGGGAGCCATTTGCAGTGATGGTAGCAGTTCACTGCATGTTATGAGGGAAAACATGAACTCCGAACGCTACGTTCGAGTGCTCGGAGAACATGTTTATCCTTTAGCATTCAGTTTAGGTGATCCATCATCTGATTGGAATCTCATGGATCACAATGCTCCATGCCATCGTTCCAGGGCAATTCATTTGTATAAAAGACAGGCAGAAATACGAACCTGAGACTGGCCGGCAAGGTCTCCTGACTTGAATCCAATAGAGCATGTCTGGTCTATCTTGAAACGGTGAGTTCGTCGACGAATTTGTCCTGGCAATAATTTTAATCGGTTGGAATCTTTAGTGAGGCATGAGTGGAATCAGATTGATCAACAGATGATCAGAATTTGATCGGAAGTGTGCCTTATCTCATCCGAGAGGTAATAGAATTTAGAGGAGAGGAATCTGGCTACTAGGGAACGCACCCATCAGTCCTTTTAAGGACTAGGCCGTTACTGGGCCAACATATAACAAAGAAAATATATAATATGATATAGGTAACAAATTCATTCAATTATAGTTAAAAACTCATTGTTAACTATAAAATGTTGCTGTTTTAACTAATTTCTAACTATTTATGAAACGGACTTTAAGTAGATTACATGAACGCTACATGACTGTTCATCACATGCACAAAAATCACAACTTTCAGGATGATGAATAGACCAAAGGAAATTTTGAGAAACACTCGTATCTATCACGTGGTTCAAAACTACATGTACGCAATGAGTTATGCATCGCAGTTCCATTGTTACAAACTGACAGCGTATAATAGGATTGTTTAACAATAAAATCTTTGTCCATGCAATCAGGGGCAATGCGATGTGAACGGAATTCATGACGATGGATGATGATTTTAACGAAATACGATCGATTCTACAAGGCGATGATGGACAAGCAATGTAAAATGAAAAGGAAGCAGCGTTGGCATGGAGTGATTACTGATAATGGTGGTCGAAAAAAGTAAGTAATTAAACTATTCGATGAAATGATGTCGGCAGATGATACTTTCCCAACTCACAGTAAAAAAGGTCAACAAAATATTAGTTGATTCGAAAATCATATATTTATGTGAGATTTTGAAGAACTAGAAATCTCAATTAACACTGAATATTCAGCACATCCTATAACTTGTTAGTTATTCTTTATTAATCATTTATCGCTCAGTTCACCTCCAGCCATGATTACCTTAAAGATACTAACTTAACAAGCAAGTGGCTTTGAAAACGAAGAGCATTGAAATTATACATAATAGCAGGTAATCACACAAGAGCAGCAGATCTAGATTAGCTGAGTGGCCGCCTATTCAAGTTCTACCAGGCTCACATCTTTTGAATGACAATTTGATTTTGAGTTATTTCATTTTGTTCATCGTAAATAGAGATAAATGGAGCAAGCATAACATCTATTCGATAACAAACACATCAGCCTATAACATCCGTACGATACAAAGTCAAAAAATTTTCCTCTGCCATGAATCATGTTCTGGAAATTATGTACATTAATGTTAAAGAGTGTGGAGATCAAGAGTCGCTTATGCTGTAAACGTGAAAGTTTCTGTTTTTACACGGTACTGTCCTTTCCTTAAATATGGACTGTCAAATGTCATATGGCTGTCACTATGAAATGTCAAATAGGCTGTGAATTAGCGGGCATTGAAGTCCGTTTCCTAAATTGCTGCACAACAAAATTTATTTGTTCTCATCAAATTTAGTCGCAAGCTCATTACGAAATTTCACTTGGTCAGCACAGACACTAGGCTTAGGAAAACGTGGATTGCCTAATTAAATGAAACAACTAGCCATTGGAAGTTTTTGTTGCGTCATAGTATTATTGGTACATGATCATGTCTGCCATCGTGTCACTGTCTTGTCATCATTGATGAGTTTCTAAATCTTGTCGGTGTCCATGGATACAGCGTCAGCCGAAGACGTGAAGAAAATGCATTTGTTTGTCAGCAGACTGCACACAAATCGCCGTCTACAGGTCTGAAATTAGAAATGAATGTAGTAGACCAACTCTCCGCAAACCATGGCGTCCATGGAGTGAACGTCAGGTCTCAGCTTAACTTGAACTACATAGCTTTCAAAAAAAAGCTGCAAGTCTATCTTGGCATGTACTCGTAGCAACACTAATTCCAACGAAGAACATTTAAATTATTTGAACGATTGAATATTCAAACTATAACTTGCACACCGTTATTTCAGTCCGCATGTTTTGCTCTCGTTTATTCGCTATAGATAAGATTTTAATTTAATGTATAGATAACTGGAATGGACACAGTAGCACAGCGCAAAACCATAAATTAAGTTGTGAATACATTGCAATAGTGAGTGCATGCGTCCCATTTCCCTTTAAAGCAACATACAAAATTAAGTATTGTTCGACAAATGGCTCCAGATCCTTTAACTAAAAATTCAGCCGGCAGATTATGAAATCGTATGAATTTTCGAATTTTTGGTTCACGAACAGCATTCATGTCCAAACACAGTCAGTATGCACGATTACTGATCCAACAAACTGAGCACCTCAACAAATTGAGTAATTGTTAATTGACCTCGAGTTTTGAATGAACAAGAATGTGGTTTTACAACGCAGCAATGCAATGAATGCTCGACAACTGGAAAACTACATTCAAATCAATGAGCGCATCAATGATGATTAGATTCGACAACTCCGATGTCCAATTTGCAGCGACGATGGACAAAATGTGCGTGTACGAACTGTGTGATTTATCTCCTGTATATAATGTCTCCCGAGCTAATACCGTGTTAGCATTGATTACATAACTTGTATCAACCAGAGAGCAACAGCAGCATTCATCATCGAATCATGGAAGAGACAGCATATCCTGTTTCTGACTTCGGTGATAAATAACACAAGCGCGGGTTCAACACACTGACATTTTGCTGAGTTGGCTGGCTGATACCTCATAGTCGCATCAAGTGAATCTACTGTTGTTTACCGAGACATACAACTGATGTCATAAGACAGAACCTTAAACATGAAAGCATCATCGAATTTTTTTGAGTTATTTATCTGCCATATTTCCATGATATCTACTGCTGGTTGCCAATCATGTGGGGAACCGGGCCAGGCCCGAGCCGCAGATTTTCAGGACAATGTTCATTGACGTCCTCTTAAAGAAAACATCTCCTTTATACTGCGTTGATACACAATCGAGTTTCTAATCATGTCTGTCTCTGTGACGAACGCTGAGATCATCAGACAGAGTTGATTAAGATTTGTGTTTCTCCGATTCACACCTAAGAATGATTCTATTAATGAATTAAAGCGTTCTGCACATAGCACAATCATGAAAACGATTTCTGCGAGTTACGGTTCAAAGCATTATATCGGGGGGATAAGTTTTGACAATATGGCAATTTTCTTTCATGGCGAGTGTCATTTTCATTGCGGTTCTATGCCAGCTCGCGCTTGCGCATTTCGATCTATGAATATCAACATATTAAAGACATGTATATTTACAAACATGAGTACATACACTTACAATGAATTCATCAAAAATTGCATTAGGTTGGTAGCTATGTACATGAGCTTGTGAACGTTACATGATCCTTTATTATAGGCAGGAGAGCATCTTGAGTGAATCTTGAAACATGATAATTGATAATCCACGTCTATTTTACAACTGAGTTCGAGTGATTGCTAACTTCAAATGGAAGGGACGAGACCTGGGCCGACATTTCACATGGTCGGAGAATCCGGCCAGCTCCCACTATCCTGCCAAAACACAAACCTGCTACTCATTTGACAAATTACCTCATGTAGAAAATATGAGAAAAAACTTCATAGAAAGATGAATTGTTGAATTGACGAATTATCGGTGAAATTAACTTGTTAAAAACCTTTGTATCTACGAATATTACAATTTTTTCCATTAAAATTTTTATTCATTAAATGAACCAAGTGGACACTCGCCTCGCAAGTCATACATGACTTTTCTACAATACAAAATGCTAGGCACTCAGAGAGATTCTCCATGGGTGATTGAATGAATGAGATTAAAGCCAATCTGCTGATAGATTAATAGAAAATAACAGCTTTTACCGATAAGGCGACCTGCTCATTGCCTCTACAATGGACGTGTCATTTGTTGGCGAAAATAATTACTACAAGCTATCTATCATCAAGCTAGCTTCAAAAATATGAATACATGATAATACATTACATCAACAGGAGCTTCATGAACATTGGAGTCTAAAATTGAGCATATGTGCAGATTGAATCGACTAAGATTCACACATCTCATTTGAATTCGTGCAATAAGAAATAAGATCCTACTGACAAATCACGAAATTAATACTTAAATAACAGAAATAACATATAAAGACAAAAACTGAGTTGGAAAGTAACTATTCCTGTACTGGAATTTGGACGGTTCTGACTTTTTTTTAGTATAAAAGTATTTTTAGAGTGTGGTGTATAACTCCACCCCGACGATTTCACCATCCCGGGGCCAACTGGCTGCTGTCGACGTTACAGTCACCTCATAGCTGCAACAAGCTCAGCGAGGTGGCTGAAGAGGGCATGGCAACTCGTCGTCAAGATGCGAAGCATGATGAGCTTTTTGGCTACGCTCGTGGCTGTCGAGACTTTCAGTGATCGGGCCTCGTGCTCTCGACACGATCAAGCTTGGCCGACAAAAGTCAGGGAGAGCATCACGACAAAGTCATAAGCTGGATTTTCCAGCAGGACTCAGTCTCCATCCAACGCGGCAATGCCACCATGCTGCTTTCCAGAAGCCCAAACTTGAATGACTTCCGTGGTTGATGTGTCTTGTCTTTCATGCCATTAGTCTGTCATTGGTTAGTTAGTTATGTCACTTTGCTCCCATAAAATATACAATTAAAACATCTAATGTAGGCTATTATCTGTATGTATGACATTACATAGTTTTTTCAACTAAGACAATATAATAGACATTTGAAAGAATTTCTTTTATCACATCGAACTTAATTTCGTCAACTTTTCGTCAATGACTTCAAAAAAGTAATTATCCTTATATTGGATTTTACAGGGAAATAAATCTTTATGACCTATGAAAATAAATGCCTTCGAGTGAATCATCATTTTCCAAATAAATTCGAATTGAATTCGTCAAATTTTCTTATAGCAAGTGCGCTGATTCGAAGAGAGGAACAAAAAACAAACAAATATGTCACTAACAGCAGGGCTGGTTCAATTGCACACACTCGAAACACGTTTGAGTGAGCCGGCAGATGATTAACTCGGGAACTTTGGCTGGCGCCCGTCCAATTTCATAGAACAGAAAAGTAATGCGGATCAGCTGACAATTTCTCACATCAGATCAAAATCAGATCACGCAGCTCGTTGCTTCATTAACGTCAACATTATAATTCATTTTACACCACATTAGCTGCTGAACAACTAACATGATAGCAAAAGTCATTAATATTTAATGAATGCAACATTTGATGTTATGTATGACGATATGATTAGAATAGATATTCGGTGCGCATGTTTACTTGGCATACTGCGGTTTCCTGTCTTTTTACAGAAACATGCATTTAGGAGCACATACGAAACAGCATCGCTAAATAGTCTTTCTAATATTCGCATTTCATGAAGTTTCATCGGCGCAGAGAGGCAGAAGTTCGATCTGCGTTATGATGCCATGACTCAACCCATAGGTACACTTGTTGCTCAAACATGACAATTGGCACCACACGATGGCGTTGGAGATAATTATTGATCATTCCGGTACACAGAAGATGTACTTTTCAGGATTGCAAAAGTCTTCAGTTCAATATTTTGCAATCAAAATGAAATTTCTTCAGGATCAAAATCAAAAATGTGCAACTTTTTCACAACTTTCCTCAAAGCACATCATTGTTATCAAGTGGTCATCAAGGCGGATAATAAAAGAACAGTTGAATTTATGACCCTTCAAAGAGTTGAGATCAAAGGACATTTGTAAGTCAAGGCAACACTTCGTCAGGCGAAAATAGTATCGAATCTATTGAATTCGAAGTCAAAAAGATTCAAAAGAAACTGGTCTTCCTTATCATCAATCATTCAGTGTTCTCCTATCAAATGTTAGCCGTTTTTTTGTTGTCGCCTAGGGAATATGATTTAAGCCTAAATCTCCTCAGCACTTTGTGCCCTCCACTCACTGAATGTTTATAGAGCCAAACAAGATAAATAAGTTGATAGGCTTATATTTCTTGAATGATCGGCGAAAACGGAATAGTTAGGAGCGTAGTAGAAGAAAAGGGATAAGAGATAGCGAAATAGACGATAGCGGAACAGGCGAGAAGGAATAGGCGATAGCGGAGCAGGCGAGAAGGAATAGTCGATAGCGGAACAGGCAAAATTTAGAATAGACAAAAATTGAGCAGGCGAATACGGAAATATGGTTCTACTGAATTGTCTATCACGATGTTCATGAGAAACATTCATCATTGTGGCCGGTTGAACTTCCTGATCAAAGTTGAATGGTGGTATTATCTTTAAATAAGTTATCTATTTGTCCAAGTATGAAGTCATTTAAGGTGAAGTCTCGTATCTCTTGTATAAAAATGTGAATTTCAACCGGAAGTCGAATATTTTCTTGAAGTGCCATCACTAATAAACATTAGGTCGCTTCGTGGCGTGCACATGAAATACTCGCAGAATGACCGAGAGAGTCAATAGTATCTTATCACAACTTATTCTGGAAATCATGTTTCGTGACAATGCTAACCTACGAATGGTTTGATTCATATAGAGATCACAAATAATCACAAACTACTTCAATTCGTGCTTGACGTTTACACTTTCGCTCAAATTCTAATGGAAGAAGTTTTTGTCTATTGTGTGTAAATTTGACTGTTCGCATTCAGTTGACGATTCCGCATTGGCTGCCACCATTATCTCACCAACCAAATTCCATTTGGATTCATTCCACCTTTCCGCCTCAGAATGTAGTTCGTATTACTTATAACGTATCATTTCTCCCTTTGAAGTTCATATGACTGGTTTCAATGACAATTAAATCAATCAATACATAAAGTATAGGCAATATTAGCAACATTTCTAAGTTAAAAATGCTTTTGATGCGGAAATATAAAACACAGCAGAGTACATACAGTGAAACCTTACACCAGATTAATTGATTATCTGTAGCACTCTAAGTGTCCATTTTGGACCCTGGAATTTTGGAACTACCAATTTGCACTTTTAGTGATGGAATGAATTAAGCAACAGTCAGTAGTTTTTCAATTTTAATTTTTGAAAATCCAGCACACTCCGCACAACTCGCTGGAAGATTTACACCCTCTCCGCTCTGAGAAGGAGTATCAGCTGGAGCTGAGATGTTCTCGCTTCGATCATGGGTGACCTTTTTATCAGATAATACGAGTAATTGAAGTATTTTACAATGTAACTAGGGAACCAACCTTTTCACTTCCCTAGATTAATAGCTGTTGCATAAGCATTTATGAGTTAATGAAAACAAGAAATACGTATATGATGCAATGAGTACATTGTACGACAGGATTGTTCATGTTGATTAACCGTTCAAATAAGCACACTGCTAGTTTATAGTGTTATAAAAAACAGTATACTAAGAAAAGAATTTTTTGTCCATTGTTCCCAAATTAGTAAATTATGTCAAGAATACTCATGTATGTACAGTAAATCTTCCTTATATGTTCGAATGATACAAATGCAGGGATGCCAATTCCCGAGGTGGCATATGCGAGATTCATGCAAAGGGGGTTGAAATACAGAAACATGACAAAACAGATTAGGTCAACTAACTGACCCCCGATATACCTACTCTCGACTGCTTACAAAATTTTTACCAAAGTTTTAGTGAACAGAATGACGAAGGAATTAGATGAACAACAGCCACGAGAACAAGCTGGATACCGAAATTACTTTTCAACGATAGACCATCTGCACACAGTTAATCAACTAAAAGAAAAATGTAAGGAATATAACATTCCCATTTGCATGGCCTTCATTGACTTCCAAAAGACATTTGATTCAGTGGAGTTCTCGTCGGTCTTCAGTACCTTAATAGCACACAGCATCAATAAAGCATATATTACACTACTGCAAAACATTTACAAAGACACAAAAATAAGAGTCCATCTGGAAGAGCCCACAGATGACATCAGCATTGAGAAAGGACTACGCCAATGAGACACCATCTCACCAAAACTTTTTACTGCGTGCCTAGAGAACATCTTCCGTAATATTGATTGGCAAGAAGGAATCAGCATTAATGGCGAACGTTTGTCGAATCTTCGTTTTGCAGACGATATCGTCTTGCTGGCAACGTCTGGGAATGCTCTCGAGAAAATGATACAAGATTTGACATCGGAAAGCAGACGGCACGGTCTAATAATGAACAAAAAGAAAACGGAAGTAATGTTCGGGGTGGGATGTCAACAGCAGCAAATAAGAATGGATAATGAACTAATCAATGAGTACGAAGAATATAACTATCTGGGACAGAAATTTTCCCTGAATAAGAAATCCAGGTTGATGAAATTAAATGGAGAATCGTGTGCAGTTGGAAAGCGTTCGGCAAGTACTCAGATATATTAAAGAGTAGAGCTCCCAGGAAATTGAAGAAGAAGCTCTTCGAAGCTTGTGTGATGCCCTGCATGACATACGCCGCTGAAACATGGACACTGAATAAAAGGATGAAAGAAAAGATAGCAGCAGCTCAGCACAAGATGGAAAGAAGCATGGAAAACATTAGATGGGAAGACAGAAAAACAAATGCATGGGTAAGACAGCAGACAGGCCTAATAGACTTGCTCATAACCATCAAGAAGACGAAATGGAAGTGGGCCGGACATATATCAGGAATGAAGGACAATAGGTGGACTTACAACGTGCCCTATGGAATGGAAAAGACGCAAAGGAAGACCACCCACGAGATGGAGAGAAGACCTAGACGACTTCTGGAACGGTATCGACTGGGGAAGGAAGGCAGGCGACAGGAGAAATTGGAGGATCCATGGCGAGGCTTATCTTCAGAAGTGGAGAAAAAACGGCTGATGATGATGAACTGATTGGCCCATGGATTTCCGCGAATCCACCTACATGTGAACTTCGAACAGAATGATTTTCTAAATGAACATTACCTAAATGCCATTACCTGTGAAGTTCACTCAGCAGAAATACATTGCCTGTAGTAAATACTCTTGATGGCTTCTAAACCTATTGTAATTGTCTCAGTTGCCACTCATATGTCGCATATTATACGAGTATTGTCATAAGCAGATATGGTTCTCTTTGTCAAATTGATGACGAATATTTTTAATACACTTCGAAAACATTCAACTGATTATATCATTTCTCACTTAATACACAAAATCAAATATGAGGTTGATAGATCTGTTCAAAGGTCAACACCTAATTCCTACTAGCATGAAAGTGAGATGAGAAATGACACTATCTTGATAAAATTCCATAATGAGCTCTCGTAGACAGTTTAGTTCGGCGGTCTGTTATCGTCAGACTTTGATTAATACGTCGAAAGGTCGATCATATTGTGACGAATATTATGTTGCCCTAATAATGTCATGACGCACATACACTTCAGAGAACAGACACGTAGTGACGCATGCACTTCAGAAAACAGATATGTAGTAGCAAATAGAGTAGATTTGAAGCTAACATGATTTAAAGGATAAAAATAGACAAGCGATCTCATTTGCCTACATCTTGAATTATGCTAATTTCGAATTAATGAGCTATAATGCATGCTATTGTTCAAACTCGAGGATTATTTAAGAACATCAGTAAATTAATCTTCTCAGAGATGTTTTTAATCACAACAACGATCTTCTAAAGAATGTGTGTTATCAACTTCATGATTGACATTGTTTTAGGGAACATCTGACGGCAGTGTGCTCACCAGGGATGCGGAGTCGGAGTCGGAGTGCCGGAGTCCTATCATTTTTGCCGGAGTCGGAGTCCTATCAAATGATACAAATTATTTATCCTCGTGCATAGCTGTCACAGTTTTGATGTTAACTTGCTCCGTCAAATAAAAGTACAGAGACAGCAGTGCATGCAAAGCTTGTAATAGTTGAGGGAATGAACCGTGATAGTGAAAAAAGGATTGCTTTGTACTCGGTGATTTAGTAGAGAAGACAGACCTTCCTAGCCTCGATCACACATACGCACCAATGGTCACATCGGAGACAAAAGTGAAATATTAGTTTGTTTGAGAACATTACCTCTTATCCTAACGTCAATCGTGTGTGATGGCTCCTCTAAGGCGCATATTAAAATCGAAAGTGCACTCATATTTTTTGGAGAAGGATTGGGGATTTTCCTGTCTGGTAGAGGCTGGAGAAAGGCCGTGTGAAGCACACACCAACAAGTGATGTACAAAGTTGGCAAACTTTCATCGAAAATGATTGATAAATGATACAGTAATGATCACTAAAATCAGGCTCAGGTAAGCCTATAATGATCTATGATGTAGGTTACCAGAACTAAGGCTGATATACTTGCCACCCGCAGTCGGAGTCCTATCAAGATGATAGGACTCCGCATCACATGGTACTCATACATGGAACTACTACTTGGTCTTCCTAATACCAATTCATTGGTCTTTTCTCGATTGTAATCAAATTTTAGTTGACGCCGAATTAACAAAAATGAAGCTAGAAATAATTTGAAGTTCACTTGTTACACGGTTTTGGAGTTATTCAAAAGCGATGCGAGGGTTAACATGCATGACTCAAAGACCAGCAGAAGAACAGAAACTGAAAGACCCCAAGCACAGGAGAATCTGATAGTCCCAATCTAACAAATCATCAGTGGTTTGGACATGTCAAGAGTAGTGAGAACGACAACTATTTTGTGAGCAAAGGAAGATGGTGGGTCGTTCAAAGAGAACCTACTAATTCGCAGTATCCACTTACATAAAGGAAGAGACACAATATAGAGTGCTGGTAAAAACTCAACATTATGATCAGCAGAATGATTTAAAAGTCAATACATTGAATGCAAAATTTATTCTTTTCAGACAATCACAAGAACAGCGGAAACTGACACTGCTACTGATCTTTGACTGAAAATATGAGAGTTTCTTATTGGAAGTTTATTATTTCTGGGGAATTCACAAAAGACTGACGAACGTTGGAAACATCGTTAGCATTGAATATGAGTACAATATTCTCTCACACGCATGTTGAAATAGAAGAATTAGATGCATGAGTACTCGTTTGAGTTTCTTGATCATTTGAATTCAGATAGGATACTTTAGCTGTGAATAACTTCAAGTAATTTGTTTTCTATCTACATTCAATTATTATGTTCGAAATGAACTGGAAAATCAATCTTCACTGTAATTAATGATTGCATGATCGCATGTTGTAGGCCTATGGGCAGAAGAAGATGTTTCTTGGTAACAGGTTTCAACCCATGTTTTGCAAATAGTGTGAATTCATTGCTGAGAAGCGAAGACGAGATCGGGGCAAAAGGGAACTGACAGGCACTACCGAAGATGGAGATAATGAGGCGCACGACCATGAAGACATTGATATGCTGGAATAAGCCGAAGGATCAATCCTTGATCCCATGAGTAGCCACTATAGTTCTCTCAGAACCTCGGAACTTCAGAAGGTTACATACAAGTCGTGCAGAGGCGTCGATAACACGCTCAAGCCCGGATAACTGAAATTCTGAAGTACCTGTCAAAACAGAAACACAGTTCAACTTGGGAAATACCAGTGACTAGACCAATGCCGATGCAAGCGGACGAGTAATCGACCGACGAACTGGGTGCAACTGTCCTGGAGTATATAACATGATGAGACTGTGGAGTCAAGCGTAACTCTAAGACACCGAAGTTGTGACACTGGATACGTAAAGTCACTACCAATTACTATAGGTCTGTTAGAAAAATCAACAAGCCGTTGACCTGTGGATATTCACATGGGATATGTTTTTCTAGTGTTTAGATATAGGCCTAGACCATTTGAGCCCTAATGGACGGGTGATCTGTGGCCGTGAATGCTGAGCGGAGAAAACAAAGGCAGAACATGACCCCTTGGCGTTGCATTCCCCTTGCGGTGTCTGTTTACTGTGGATGAAGCAGACTTGCCTCCAACATCTTGCCGATTGGCACTGGAAACCCTTTCTTCAAGGTACGGAGTGGACAAGAGAATATTCGAACGCATGAGTCCGAGCCTGCAAACAATGGATGCTCGAGCACTGTTGTTGCGTGCTAAATCAGTCGTAGGCGGATCGAAACTTTCTTGCTCCCGCATTCCTGTAACCCAATAATAACTTCCACATAATTTCACTTTCCCATAATCAATATTTTATTTCATTTCTTTGGAAAAATTAACATTTTCATCAGTGTAGGCAAAACATATCTTAAGACAGAATAGGCAAAACACAACTAGGGTATTATGACAGCGAGTTGGATGAAAAATTATAGTTACTGGAATCCAAAAGCACTCAGTCAAAAAAAAACGAAATGCAACATTGGCAAGAAACATTATAGCTTAATATAATTGTTTATAACAAAACAATAAAAAATGATTCTGAGCGGCTAGCATCGCTTGACTGAGAACTCAGCCACAAAAAAACTTTTAAAATTTTTTTGCTTTTTTTGTAAAAGGATGCCGCCGAAAATAATACGCCGAAATAATCAAGGATGTCGCGTTAAGAAAAAGGTATAGAAATGAGGCTCCACATAAATGGAAGCCGCGTCATTCAATCATTCGAAAAGACCACTGCTTAAATTCTAGTACTGATAACAGGCATTTTTTAAAATGATTAACCAATCAGCTCGTCGGGTTCCCGATGATGCTGCTAAAAAGTGAGAGCATTTCTTTTTCAGAGAATCGGAATCGCCATCATTCGAGGAATCTCCTGGCTTTCAGAGCTATCAATAGCCTTTTTTTATGTTGTCTTATACATATACTTTATATCCTTTTACTCATAAGATTTCTCATGCTCATAGCGTGCAGAAAATTAACCGATTGGTTCGAGTTTATACGGTAACCTCAAATTAGGAATACCGCACAGGTCAACTCAGTAATGCCTGATCAATAACCGAGTGTATAGTAAATGACAGTTATGGAATCCACAACTAGAAAATGATCATGACCTCAAATAATCGTTCGTCCATCAAAATTAATGTTGAAATTGAAAATGAGTTGATGGAAAGATGATAGTTCGTCCTTGAAAGATACATGTATAAGTTGGTGACTATGAAAACCAAAGCTTTGCCAAGTCATCACAAACTATACACACCTAAACGGGATCATGTACAACAAAGGAAACATTTGGAAAGCATAAATGTGCTTATCTCGGTAGGCATACATGTACATGTAGTTGTCGATGCCAAAATCATCAGATTTCCTAACTTGAAATTCAGTCCACAAGTCTTGGCAAATAACGGCTGATGCTGATATTTCGTCGTATTTCCATGCTTTAGGTGATCAACAAATTTGAGAATCTATCCTTCTACATTCTGAAATCTTAGAGAATGGAGTTAATTGATTTACGATACTTAAATAATTCGGTGACCAATCCTATTCTGCAAGCAAACTTTAACTATTACAGAAATTCGAGCTTTTCATTTGTCTGAAAAAATAGATTATACTCATTACCGTTTCTCTGATTTCATAAAATTTTCATTCAATCCGTTGCATGCTCATTCATGATATTAAATAGAAATTTTATTAAATAGAGTAAATGTTTGAACAACTGATTTCCTGAGTGATGCCCATCAAGTCAGACTGCCAAGCATGATTATTGAATGAACATATAGAATGCTGCATTATCAAGTATTGCAAGCATTTTAGAGACTTAGAGCAATAAAAATAAAATCTATCTCCAATGATTTAATTTCAATTTTAGACTTCATTATATCAATGATAGAAATCCGTAAATCTCAAACGCTCTACGTCGTCAACACGAGTGATTTTTGATGTCTAAAAGAACATTCAATACTTGTTTAATGTCCTTGACCTATTATTTCCAAGCATCCTGTGAATCATCGTTGATATGAAACTTCTGTATCCGAGGTTATCATTTTCACCTCATATCTGATGCATCGATTAAAAATGTCCTTATCACTCTGACTGAGTGGAGAAAGTATGATGTATGATGTAAACTGAACTGTAACATGACTAATCTACAGGGGATCCATCCGTCGATTGAGTTGAACATGCACAGTGCGATAGATAGATGAAGGGATGGTGTTCGGGTTCTCCACTCACGGCTAACTCCTCATGCTGGCTGCAGGACAGTGAAGGACAAATTCGAGATGCAAACCACAAGTTAACATTCAACAAATGAGCATGGATGATGTTCAAGATATCAAGAGGAGAACATCTCCAATGTTTACAACACATTCAAATATATACAAGGCAGAATAGAAAATGCTCAATGATCACGAAAGTGCTGCAAATCTTCTAGAATCCGATAGCGGGAGGGTTTATGCGAATATGCAGAGTAATTTGAAGGAAAAATTTCCCGCCATCGACTTAAGTTTTCCTAGGCTTCACAAATCTGTTAATAGACTGAAATTTTACAAAAGCTAATTGATGACTTACGTATATTAAAGAAATGATAGAGTAATTGCAAACATATAATGGACTAACTTTGAGATCGATGTTGCTATAGTGATGACAACTGTCTTCAAGGATGAAATTCGATACTAATAATCGCTATTTTCAAAACTTAAGCTTAAGTAATCAATTATATTTTGACCTTTGTGAGACTAGTTGTTCAATTTCCAGTTGTAAAATTTAGAATAAAGAAGAATTCAGCTCCTCGCGATCCTTGTATAGAATAGAAAAATGGATCAATTGGTGCGAAAATTAAACCCTCAAGAAAATCAACAAACTCGTATGCACTCTTGTATTGCGGCAAACCCCCTCTTTGATGAAATATAAATGAGGAACAAGTAAAGAGCAATCTGTGAAAAGTTATCTCTACTTAAAAAAAAGAAGCTTAGGATAAAAGATGACGAATATTCTTCCTTCGCTTATACCTGCAAGCACACTCGTAAGCTATGCCATGTTGGAGTGACTACACTCGACATCTACACAATAGAATCGACGATGGGTAAACTACTGTCAGGAATCATTTGATAATTCCGTGAAGTACAATTTCAATGAAGTCATAATAAACGCCATATATGACGATTGCTGAATAATTCTACGTTGACACTTCCAAAAGTCAAAATCATTGTTACTTAATCGACTTTTTTCTGTCAGATTGCCACATTTGAATTCTACATGTATTGCAGATGAGGTGCTCGATTCTGAACAATTCGCGAATGAATGCTGCTTGAAATGAATTTAATTGTTCTAATGTCGTCAAGTACAATGCCAGAACGATACAGTCAAAAGATGTTTGGGCGATTCCATAAGGACCGTGCTCGGAAATTTATTTTTCATAACGAAAATAACTCAAGTAAGACAACAACGAGCGGATATCTGCTTGGCATGTGTATGACAAGCAACATTTCCTCAGTTGCTAGCAATCAATATTTCGCTGATGGAGGTCTTAAAAGGCTAATGTACAGAAACGAAAAGCGCTTATGATTTACAGCTGATTAAGAAGATCCAATGTGCTTCAAAGAGAGTCATTCAATATCATTGGACAATATATATCTATTGAATTAACGCAGTCTCGAAATGTGTTATAAATATTTGAAAGTAGAATGCTTTTACGCCCATGCTACTGCTGGCTGTACTGTCCGGCACATTGTACATGGATAGCAACCTGCACATTTCAAAAATAGACACTGCGATGACCAAATGATGTTAATAAATGCTTTAAAATAATCACCAACTGCCATGTAAGGTGATCTCCGTAGCTGCTTGTGCAACAAACCCTGCAAGGGACTGCAGATGCGTGATACCAGTGCCACATTTTCTAAGAAACAAGGTCCATAAACCTTTTCACAAGAAACCGCACAGAACACATTGAGTTTGGGAGAATCTCCTTGAAGTTCCACTAATTCATGTACCTGCTCTAATCTCATGTCGCAACGTTACGACTGCTCACATTTCCACTCATGTGATAAAATGTAGTCCATACAGAAATTATTACATATACGAGTAGAGATTTTGAAGCAATATCTATGCCCGATCAACTTTTGCAGACAAAGTAACGCCAATGAATTCATCATATTTATTTCTCCTGAGCGAAATATGATGAATTCATTGGCGTTACTTTGTCTGCAAACATATAGAGATCCCAGTTTAGGATGACTTTGTAAAAGGTACCTAAGAACATGTCTGGCATCGGCTTCGCTCATAATGTAGTCTCTGTTTAAGATATTTGGCCATGCCTCCTATTTCGTATTTTTTCTTTTTTATGCGAGAAACGCCCCAACGTAGATGTGAAATATTTACTTTCACGACGTTTCGATCGTCTTGGTTGCATACGAATTAACCAAATCAGTCTTTACAAGCATCAGAAACTGAATTAGTTCATTTGAACGTGACCAAGACTTCCAAAAACATTGTGCAAGTAGATATTTCATACCTACATTATGGAGTTTTTCTTATAAAATAAGAACATGCGGTCTCGTCACTGAAAATATGACGCGAAAGAAAGTCTTCACCCGATTCCTTTTGAATAGCTAACTGGCAGATCTCAAGTCGCTGTCTAAATCATCGTTCAGTGCCAGGTTGAATTCGATTTATGTGACACGAGTTTGACTATCCTCCGATGCTTGCCGAGTTTCCACACGAGATCAGATAAACATTCCAGTTTGTAAGCAAAATTTGCTCAAAGATTGAAATTGTTGAAAATGTGTTCTGCGCCACTGAATGAAGAACCACAAAACTATTTATAACCAAATAACTTAATAAAATAATTAACCTTATGAAGCTCATAATCTCTACAAGATTATTTTAAAATATGCTTCGAGGTTCTGTGTCAATTCAATAGATAAATACAGGATGATTCCATTTAAATGAGTAAAATCATTCCTCAGCCTAAAACTTTCACATGCTTTCGAGTCAGCATTGGAATAACGGAAATTCTAGCTTGGAAAGGTGATCTCCGGAAATTTTCAAATTGCCCTGGGGTGCGCAATCTCTTTAAAGGTAGGCGTGGCTAACCATTACATCATTGTCAAAGTCAGCACTTTAATCTAGTGCTGTTTTCGAACACAACACTTTCGAAAGTATAGAAATGATAATTCTAGCTTGCGAAATAGTAATCGCACTGCTGAAATAATTGATGGTTTTGAGGTTTTCAAAATGGAAATCACATCAATGCATTTGGACATCTAGTAATAACAATCTTTTCAGTAGATGCACACTATATCACAATTGAATGTAATTATAACTACCGCATTTTTCCATATAAAGCCTATGGGCTTATATTAAGTTTTTACCGATTTTACGACAAAATATTGACTCCAAAAAGAAGCCCAGGACTTCTGTTTGGCACCTTTTCAATCTCTACTATCCTAGTCTTTATGCAGCTTTTAGATTCTAAATAATTAGTACCTCGATGTATAAACAACAAAATACAACTAAAAAACGCGCTGTCGTGAATTATAGTATAACAGTATATCAAAATATGAGCAGTCAGCAGCAGGCTTCTGTCTATAAAACCGGTAGCCTCCATAGGTTATTCAATTACGTAGATACGTCTTTGGATCCACATCTCATCACAAAATAAGAACAAAGGTTGATATCAATGAATGTACAGGGCTTGTTGAGTCGTGGAGCAATGTCTTTACGGTTTCATGTTGCAATCTTGTCCAACTGACGTCTCTTTTGTTCGAACGTTCAATTTTCAACCATTCTATTAATTTAGAATCGATTTCCGGATAAAAAGGTCTGCGTCCACCCCCTGGATGTCGGCGCTTTTTCTGCTTCGTTGAGGTCTTCCTTAGCTCGCGTACTTCAGATATCCAAGTTCGGAGTAGCTTACTTGAAATTCCCATCCCTTTTGAAGCAGCACTCAAGTTGTTTCCGTGATTTATTTTGACAGTCTCAATTATTTGCAATTTGTCGAAAATTGCATGGCTTTTCCTATTTAAACGAGTCTTAGGAATTGTCTCTGCACTTTCTGATGATGCCATGACGCAGTTGGTATCGAAGACGATCGATAAAAAAAAATAGTGTAAGTGTTAAATTGTAGGGCTCAAATGCCTGTTTGACTCTTACTCAAAAGGTAACGAATAACTGAGTTCGTATTGTTGCACAAACCCGCGCGCTTGTCTTCATGCCTGCTCGCACATTCTTAGAATTATGCCACTTGAATTCTTGGAATAATGGTGTTCGTAATAGGATGCGACGATTCGATCATGGCAACATCAAGCAAACACATCCACGCACACACACACGCAAGCGCGGGCACACAGACAAACAATGACTAATAAGGCTTATTGTGAGAATACTTGGAGATAAATCCTTGGATTTCCTAAATTATATTTTCTTGATCACAATAAATTCTGTTTCCAAAAGTAAGCCCATCTGCCAAATATAAGCCCATGGACCTGTATTTGGGTGGGCCTATATATGGAAAAATACGGTAGTTCGCCATATTTGTTAATTTCAAATTACACAGATGCTACAATATAGAAAAATCTACTTTTGAATGCCTCTCTAATTTATATCTCCATTTTCAAAATTGATCTTTAAGACTCTTGAGAAATGAAGTCACAATCTATGAGCATATACTATAGACTACCACATAGGGGTCCCCCGAAAGGACTGATGTAAAGTGGTACACTTAGAAAGGTGATCCGCTGATCCGAAGTCATGCAAAAGGACGGGGAAATCATTGGGACTGAGAAAACTCGTCCTCACATCGAGCTAATATGATTGAGGGAGTCTACTACATGCCCACATAATGGATAGCTTGGCGTTGATAGATTTTCAAGGACAAAAGATCAAACAGCTTTGATAAGAGAATGACTATAGGTCCTATAACCTCCCTCAAATTGAAAGTTAGATGAAACTCATGAAAATAAACAATTCGTAGCCTCTTGTTCAACAGGGAAGACAAAAGTTAGCATTTACCGTAAAAACATGATTCATAGTTATACAGTGTACTCTGGATAGTGGATGCTGCAGATGATGTTTAACTTATTCATTGCTCGATAAAGTCCTTTTCTTCCTGACTACACATGAAACCAGCAGCATGAATTTAAGGGATTGTCGTCAAAATGATCGCTTCATAGTCTTTTTAAGTTTGTAGTGAATCAAAGAGTAAGCTGTCGTATCATTTTTTATCATTTCGAAATCGAAGACGCACTTAAAATTGAAAAATGTGAATTTCAATATCGAAAGCGAATTCTAGTTTTCTTTTGAGCGGGGTTTAATAAGCGACAATATTGGAAATTTCAATTCGAAGATTGACTTTACCAGTAAACAACACTACTTAAATGCGAACCTGAATTTCATTGCAATCTTGCATGTCTACAGTTAAATTTTTAGCTGAAAAACTGTCGTGCATTTGTCGATTCATTCATTGCAAGGTATCGGTAAAAAGTATGAAGACCTACTCACATAATCATCAAAAATTATAAGCCCAGCTAAATAGCAAAATGAATCCGTTCATTTTCTTTGAAAACAGAAATAGAACTGACAAAACATGATTGAAAATCTTGTTCTTGAATATTACTAACCAGAAAAGCTACGATGAGCTTCATTTATGAAACAATCACACGCATCTAAACTCCTGTCATTCTCTGTCTATGCTCATTTTTTGACATAGCAAAAATGCATATCGGAGTAAGGTCGCAGCAACATAGTAAATGTAAATGTAAAGGCCGCACATTGTGCACCGTTGGCCTACGCCATCTATATATAGGCCTAATATCTCGCTGTTGTCTTTGACCCCCACGAAATGATTGAAATTATCGTCTTTTAGTAAAATACTCATGCTTTGAACAAATATTTCTGGTGATTGAGCAGACATCAAGGCAATTCACTTTTCGCATTTAAGACAATTCATTTTGAGAGAAAGTGACATGGCCAGTTGTCATTATTAGCTTTCAGGATTTGGAAAGTATATGTAGCTCCTATCGATATATTTCGACCATTCAAGTGCCACAGACAATATCGAGAAAACTGGTTTTCAGTTCATAATGAAAAAAAATGTTGTAAAGTTTGTTAGTTTTCTTGATAATGGCCATGGCATATGAATAGCCGAAATATATCGATAAGAGCTATAAATTACTATAACATATAATTACTATAACACCTTTTACTTGGCTTTTCCAAATCCTGAATTTTATTTGAATTTTATTTGAATTCTTTTTGTCCAAGGAGAAAGAACAGTTCAGGTCTCGAACTCGAAGTGCAAAGATAATTATTTAAAAAACCGCGCCTGGACCTTCGACGTCCTGCTCGTTTTGGTGTCGATATTGACTTCAATACTAAAGGTCGATGTGCGCTAAAATAAGGCCAATAACGGCACTGTTTTGACAAATGGCTGACAGCAAGTGACAAACTGATCAAAATCGATTGCATGTCTGTAGATCACGTCATTTAAGTTGTGTTCAGAAAATGAAGAAAAAATAAATCAGAAGTGCTATATTTGTATTAGTCCGGCAACCAGAACGAGTTTCTGCAGGGAACGAGATCGAAAATGAGACTTTCATAGAATGATGCACATCCTTTGCCTACTACGAATCTACGCGTCTGCCGAGTTCTAAATGGTTCATCTTCTTGTCAGATAGAATCAAAGAAAATATATGTTAATTGAATGGGACACAGATTGAAGTCTTCGCTAAAATTTCTTTTTTTTATGTTTTCTCTGATTAAGCGAAAAGTACTAAACACAGAGTTATAATTTTTGACATGGAATGTCTTCAGGTCATTTCCTGTCATGCTCATGCACACCCTGTCTATGAAGCACGTTCAGATTTGGCAAGCCTCCGAATGTCGGTACACACCAGAATTTTCAGCAATTTATTCCACATTTAACCATATTCTCGCATACATTGCCGATCGGAGACATGATAATAAATTCTTGCTTCTTTCCCTAGTGACCGGCAGATATCTGTCGTCTTATAAGGCTGTGAGTGCGAAGAGTCAATTTTGGGACACACTCTTTTTCTGTTGTACCTCCCAGACTGCCTAGTGAGCGATCTGGTGACATCTGCAGATGATACGACACTCATCAATTCCAATAGGCGACTAGCGCAGAGTCTCCCAATGGGGCGCCAAATGGCTTGTTTCCTTCAATCCTTCAAAAACTCAGAGTATTCTGCACTCACGACTTAAAGGAGATGATCATCATAGCATTAAGATGTCAGATAATAGGATCAGAGAACAAGATTCCATGGAATTCAGAGAACTCCTTCATTGCCTTGGCGTTTACGAAAGACTTGTCATGGAAACCGTACATCCACTCTATCACCAAGCAGGCAGTTCAACGCATTGACAGTATCGTGCCAGCAGATATCTTCCACCACAGACTGTCTGCTATCTTTGCAAGTTCCTTATTCGTCCTTTGATGTAGTGTTGTTCTTAACCTCCTTGAACGGGTTGAGAAACGTGTCGAGAATCTGAAGGGTGAAAGACTTGCTACCGAGTTGCAGCCGCTCTCTGTCAGACGGGATGTGGCTTCTTCACTCGGCCTTTTCTACAGATACCACTTCAGCAGACGTAGCTCTGTAGTAAACGAGTGCGTACCCAAACCGAAGATCTACTCCAGAAGTATACGCACAGTTAATGCACTCACATGCTATCATGTGAACATAGAGCGCGCACGCACTGTTAGTCGCTCGAAAAGCTATTTTGTTCGCACGGCACAGCTTTGCAATCAGTTCCCCAGACCACTTTCCCTGACCAATACAATCTTGATACTTTCAAGAAGCGTGCGATCAGGTTTTTTTGATGAGGAAAACTTAATCAGATTAGAAGATCTGTTATTTTGCTTTTGTTTACTTAAAATAATACAATTTATTAATTTCTCATTGAGTAACCTCTAGCTTCGTTCATGGCTCGTAGCTGTGGTAGGGGTGAAAATTCTGCAAAAAAATAATACATGCACAACATAGAAAATGACCTGACATTCAAAGTCAAAAATTATGGCTCTAGACTTAGCATTTTAGGATCCAAAAAATTGCGATTTCTTACCAGGCATCTCGAACACAAGAGACAAATAATCGCTATTCTACCAGCGCTTTATATTCACATTTGGCGAGTCAGCATAATAAAATAGATGGCATCGTGAATTTCCAAATCGATTTCATTGATAAACCCATGTCCACTCGAGACACAAGATTCAGTGAAGCAAAAGCAATCACACCGCTTAAGCTTACAAACAATAGGAAACACGACTTACTGTTCTACCGTCTGACTTCACATTCCTATATCTCACACGTCTTAATATCACTCATGACACTTTATAAACCTTCACACAACGGCTGCCGACAGCGGCACTATCTACTTCAGAAGGAGCAAAGCGCCGAAGGCCATCGCTATTTTTTAAGAATAAGCTTTACACTTCGAAACCTGAACTTTTCTTTCTCCTGGGAGTTTGGACACAGTGAACTGCCCTAATGCGAAAAAAATAATATTTGTGACTTCTTTAGCATTTTATTTTCAAATAGTTTTGTAGTGAAATCTCTATCATCTATGGCAAATTTCTACAATATAGTGATGAGATTCAAAAATTCCAAAATTGCAGTCAGTGTCAGCACTGCGCATATTAATGATGCAATCATTGACCTTTAAACTTAATATTTTGTCTCGCAATGCGCCATTCATCAGCATCATGTAATCTGGCAATTTCACTAACATACAATAACATTTTGAAATGACTACCCAGGCTTATGATTTAGGTCATCTACATAAGTTCGCCCCGATGTCAAACAACAGATCTACGCTCATAACACAGGGAATGTCATTCTTCTTAATCAGTAAACTGAAAGGAATCTGAAATATCGGCAAATGCTGGGTAATTGAGCAGCGCCAGTTGTCAAGATGCCAGCACCAATTCATCAGTGGAAGTGAAAGTCCGATTCTCATACGTCGCGCTTATCCTGAACCACTCACACGTGGCAACATGGGGGATTGGGCGATCCCATCATCACCAATAATGCAGAAACTTGGAAGGCGCGTTGATCTTTTCAGGTATTCTGAGCATACAATAGTCATGCAAAGTGTGCACACCAGTCCGCATCTCAAACAAAGTTCCGTTAGAGAAACTTTGATCCATAATCACCTATATAAGCGACAAGTAAAAGATAACGCTGTACTGCATGATCGTGTCTCGTTTTCAAAATTCTTCGAAGGGCATTCGAAAGGCGCACAAACTGTAGACTCATCTCTCCATTGAATCCGTTTGCTAAGAGCAAAGCTTTTTTTCGGTTTAACACCGACTTGAGCACCCTTGTCCACCAGATTAATTTACCTTTGTTAATAGAAATAGTGAAAATGATTACCTCCAGATGCAAGAGACAATCAGCGATCTTTCATCTATGACTCGTCTGACGAAAAAAGTACAACTGATGTGGATGGAAATTACAGTGAAATGCACTAAACAAACCAAACTGTTGGATTTCCATTATTACTTGAGATATTATGGCAAAAGTCAATCGCAAAACAGCAAAAATGGTACATCCGGGAATTTCAGATCAACGCATAAAGTTTTAGAATCAAAAAATTTAGATTTTTAGAATGTTTCTGATTTCTTTATTGCTTTAATACAAATTTTCATTCTACGCTATTTAAATTTAAAAGTTTATTCTGATTAGATATATGCATATATAATGACTTATTAGATGTTCAGGGTGTTCGCTATCTTCTTGCGGATTTTTATAAGTTGTCATTGTGCAATGCTTACATAGGTTTTACAATGCTTAAGGAACCAAGAGTCGAAGACCACTGAATACCTTTACTTCGAAAACAATAAAATGAGTTCCGTATGAGTTCCAGCTTCACAGATTATGCAAAGCTGACAGCGCATGAGGAAGTGTTTTAAACACAACAATTAGTTAATAATCTGTGCTTATTTTGTCCAATAAATTATCTAACTCCTCGTCTCAGTTCATGCAAATGTTTTGGCTACGGTGTTTATTAAACATCATTTCGCATCTAGCTCCATACTTCCATACCCAGAAGTCCACCAGTGACACGTCTTGACTTTTTGGAGAAAAGGGAGTACGGTTATCCCGACCAATCCAACGATTATTGAACTTTTGGTTTTTTGTTGGAGCTCACATCTTTCAAGAGACCTAAGTGCTTGTGTCTGTCCCATATCATTGTTGATTTCGTAGCTGTGTCTTGACTGGAAGTATTTTGCTCAACTAAATGCCCTTGCACCGATCTACATTGACTGCTTCTGACATTACTTGGCAACTTATCCAATCGTAAGGTGAGACGAGACCAGATCAGCAAATTATCAAAGGTGATTGCGTCGGTTTCGCGTCAATCAAGGGAGGCTCTTGAGGTTGTCATTCTCATTGAGATAGAATGCTATGACATCACTAAAACTGATATTAAAGATCAAATATAGGATCCTGTACGAGTATATGAAACCGTCAATTATCAAAAGAAAAAATTTAAGTCGATTGGAATAACTTCAGATTTCAAATAGCTAACTGTAAAACTGCATGCTTCAAATGTTTGATAACCCTTCCTTGAGTACCCTGCTTTCGAAGAACAGAAAATTTGACTTCTTGTTCAATCAATTTTTCTTTGCAAATGGATTTTTTTTTTTTTTACTGAATTTTCACCCCTAGCACAGCTATGAGCCATGAACGAAGCTAGGGGTTACTCAATGAAAAACTAATAAATTGTATTACTTTAAATAAATAAAAGAAAAAAAACAGATCTTATAATCTGATTAAGCTGCCCCCATCAGAAACCTATTCGCATGCCTCTTGAAAGTATCAAGATTGTATTGGTCAGGGAAAGTGGTCTGGGGAAGCTGATTCCAAAGCTGTGCCGTGCGACTTTGTCTGAGCGACTCACAGTACGTGCGCGTTCTAAGCTCACATTATAGCATGTGAGTGCATTAGCTCTACGTGTGCTTCTGGAGAAGATCTTAGGTTTGGGTACGCACTCATTTACTGCAGAGCTGCTTCTACCGAAATAGTACCTGTAGAAGAGACTGAGTGAAGCAACATCCCGTCTGACGGAGAGCGGCTGCAACTTGCTAGCAAGTTTTTCACCCATGAGATTCTGACACCACGTTTCTCAACCCGTTCAAGGAGGTTAAGATGCGTTTGTGGGGCGCCTGCCCACAGATGACAACAATACTCCATCAGAGGACGAATAGTGGACTTGTAAAGATAGCAGACAGTCTGTGGTGGAAGATATCTGCTGGCACGATAGAGACTACCAATGCGTTGAGCTGCCTGCTTGCTAATGGGATTGTACGGTTTCCATGACAAGTCTTTCGTAACCGCTAATCCAAGGAAGGAGATGGAATCTTGTTCTCTGATCCTATTATCTGACATCTTAATGCTATGATCATCTCCTTTAAGTCGTGAGTGCAGAATACTCTGAGTTTTTGAAGGATTGAAGGAAACAAGCAATTGGCGCCCCATTCTGAGACCTGGCGTAAGTCTTCATTAAGAACGTCACATAACTGCTGACGTGCTGAGTATTTTAGCGAGTCGCTCATTGGAATTGAGAGTGTTGTGTGTCTGCATACATCAAACTTTACTCACTGAGGTCGTTGATGTACAGCAGAAAAAGAGTGGGTCCCAAAATTGACCCTTGAGGAACTCCTGCATTGACAAACTTGGTGGAAGACTTTTGGCCATCTAAGACGACAGATATCTGCCGGTCACTAAGGAAAGAAGCAAGAAGTTTGTGGAGTTGATCAGCAACTCCATAGGACTTTAGCTTCATAAGGAGTCCCTGATGCCAGACTTTATCGAATGCCTTGGAAATATCCAAGGCAACTGATCTCGTCTCACCTTGTCTGTCAAGGACACGACTCACATGTTCAGTGACATATGAAAGAAGATCTGCAGTTGATCCGTGCCTGAAGCCATACTGTTCTTCTGATAGAAAGGTTCTGAGTTTCAAGGAAGTTAACAATGGTGTTAATCACTGCTTCAAAAATCTTGCCAGCAATTGGAAGCAGGCTATAGGACGGTAACTAGATGGAAGTTGGAACTGGAACCACGAAGCTACTTTCTTTGGAACTGGAAACTCACGGAAGGACACATCTAGGGAAACTCACCGGTGGATACAATCTACTGAACAGTTTTAGATAAAAGTGGAGAAAGCTCAGGTGAGAGATGCTTGAAGACCGAAACCGGGATGCCGTCTGGTCCACTAGACTTAGAGCTATCGAGACCGGCGATGATCTTTTTGACGTTTCGGACTGTGACTGAAGGAGGACTAACTGTCTCATCAGTGCGCATGGGAATTGGAGGTGGAATTCTACCTCCATCGTCTGTCTGACGAATTCTTCGCAAACTCTTTGCAAAGAAGCTCGGCTTTGTCTGCTGAGGTTGTCGCCATAGAAGTACTGACTTCGGCATGACGGAGTGCTGGGATGGAGGATTTGTTCCTATTGGTGACACTGTTGTAAATCCTCCAGAAGTCCTTAGAGCCAAGCTTTTGGGTAGCAATGGATTTCCGTACATACAAAGCATAACGGCGTTTTGCCTGATGTATGGTTTCCTTGCAATGTCTACGTGCGGTTTTGTACAATTCAAGATTGCCAGCGCTACTGTCACGCTTATACTTATGGAAAAAGTGGTCACGCTGGCAACTTGCAGCTGCACATTCTGGTGTAAACCAAGGTTGTGAGTGAGGCTTCATTTGGAAAGTACGGTGAGGGATGTAGGCCAACATCCCTATCTGAAGCCACTCTGTCAGTTCTTGCGCCGACTTGTCAAATTCTCAGCTTGAACTTGACTAAGAAAAGTGCGGAAGCCACACCAGTCTGCTTTGGAGAATTGATAATCTGTTCTATGGAAGGGTGCAGAGGGTGTGGAGCAAACTTGTTTGCCAGAAAACTGTGATAAAGTGATCAGACGTGCCGAGGGGGAGAAGTAACCTTGTGAAAAAAACATTTGGATTTGTGTGAAAAAGGTCAAGGAGATATCCAGTATCCCCAGCTCGGTCAGGCACTCTGGTAGGACAAGTGACAATTTGACTAAGGTTGTGAGAGACAGCGAAATCCTGGGCTGCCTGACCGGAGAGATCGGTGGTGCGTGAGTGCACAAGCCAGTCAACATTGTGCACGTTGAAGTCACCAAAAACGGCAACTTCAGCGCTGTGATACTCTTGTAGAAGAGAATCGATCTTGTCAGAAAGAACATTGAAAATATCCGCATTAGTTGATGGAGAGCGGTATAGGAAAAATAGAAGAGTTTCTGCAGCGGCGCAATGAAGATACTCATGCCTTGGATCCTCTGAGCTACAAAGCCTTCTCAAGGAAGGCTTGTCTTGGCATAGACTCCAAGACCATGACAAGGTGGTTTATTATCCATCCGGTGAAATATGTATCCATCAGGAGTAACGTCGCTTGATGACACACTGGGATCTAACCTGGTTTCCGACAGGGCCAGAAGATCTGGTGACTTACCTTGCAGGAAGATGTTTGATTCGTCGTAATTGGACCTCAGTCCTCTTACGTTGCTGAAGCTGATCCTGAGAGGGGTTTTGAGCTTGACGGCTTGACTACGTTTCTTGTGTGTCTTTCTCATTTTCATAATTTCTCATGGAATATCAATCAAATAAACGAAAATTATACTGTACAACAAAGTGATACAAGAAACTTTGGAAGGCATCAGAAAAACGTAAATAATAGCAACAAAGCTGCAATAAATAATACGCAAAAAAAAAGACACTTATAGGCACAGTTCATGTCGCAAAAGCTTGAAGAAACCCAAATGAGAACCCCTTTGCCGTAACAATGGGTACAAGTCAGGTAGGCCACAGAGGAACCGGATACAGCTACACGGGCTAAACCCTCAGTAAAGCTACCCACGCATGTCCGTGGCAGTGGAACTGTAACCGCCTTTTTTCGAGCAGTTGACCGGGCCCTCCCAAAGCATTACCAGTGGGTTCGGGACCCTCGAACTACCTGACGCCCGTATGCCGTGAATACGTTGGATCTGTCACACCTTAACCTGCAACAAATGGGGAAGTGCAAAAAGAGCAGTGGAAAGGAAGTTCGATCAAAGAGAGCAAAGGAAGTGCCATGCCCAAAAAACCTGATTCAACAACATGAAACATCTGATGACTGTTCATATCTCGCAAACCAGGGAGTGGTGTTAATTGGGACGGCCGAAGCCTACCACACATTTAAAATAAACAAACGTGGAGAAAAAGAATGAAAAATTAATCAAACATAAATAAATTCAATGACCAGTAAAAAAAAAAATAATATTCCAGAGCCTGCTAGTTAGCCGGAGCACGGTCACAAACCGCCGACAATAAACCTATCCGACAAGGTAGAACCCAAAGAAGCATGAGCTTCAGACGACAAAGCCTTATTGCGACTCCGTTTTCACCCTTTCACCGCTTTGAGGCCGCAGGTTGAGTGAGAAAGGGAAATCATGGAAGGATGGAATCATCTTCCAAAGTTGCAATGATCTTGCCCTCTTGACATTCAAGTCTCCGCGCTTTGTGATCATCCAAACATTTTTCGGGCTTTGGAAGGAGCTTCCATAATCAGCTTTTCCAAAGAATCGATGCATTTGCTGAACAGGTTTTCTGTCGATGTCGAAATTCTCACTACGTCTGACCTTCTCACGGTCATGTTATCACAAACGTGGCGACAGAAACAGTCTCAGTCACCACTAGGAAAACCAGATAGTAAAATTTAGATAACAGAAAATCATGGTTAACGTCCAGTAAAGCAACCAATGCGCTTCATTTCACATGACTGATCTTCGCATGTCTAATGAAATGAAACTCAGACTTATTTAATGTCAACGCAACTTGTCGTCGAGTGCACTTACATAAATGTCGCTAATCTATCCAACAACTTTGTTCAATGCGCATTAGTATTCACCGCAATATTACTGACAAAAATCCGCAAGAAGATCGCGAAAATCCTGTATAAATGAATGTGCTATTAGATGTACTGTATATACACGTATATATGAATGTCATTATAATTCAAGGAATTGCCCAACGAATGTTCGAGTTACTTAAAAGTGACGCCGAGATTTCCGTGCAAATCTTTGTGCTACTTAATATGAAAAACAAAGGTGGATGAATTCTAAAACAATATCTTTTGTAATTAGGAAATTGTGAATGAAAACAAAATTAATCAGAAGCCGAAGCTAAGTCGCGGTTTCATAAAGAAACTATCAACTTCATTCCTGGATAATTCAAAAAATACTACAGAACGTCGTCGAATTGGTTTAGCACTAAAATCTATCGCTATTTGTTTTTTATGACCACACCTTTGACCATGCTACTGACCACATCAGTTATCAACATTTGGGTCTTCTAGCAATGAAAAAATTTAATCGTGATTCAGCATCTCTAAATGGAGAAGAAAATTCCGTTCTTTCATCTTCTGCCAAAAGCTCATTTTTATATAAATGAACAATGAGAACACATGAAACATATACAATACAGTCGCTGTTTCAATATAAAATTGCCAGAAGCTAATAATGAAACTGTCCTACTAATTATCAGTCAAGAGCGTAGACATCTTAAAGCGCTTTCTTAGTCTGATGTCATTCGCACGAGTGGTCGAACGTGGAAATGATTGAATGTATGTCTACCTGAATGCTGTCTGCGATGAGACGAATGTTATTGTAAGTAAATGATACAGCGACCCGCTGACTGACCAGATGCGACTTCATTTGTTTAGAATTGAATGGCACATTCATCCGATAGACAGTGAATGCCTTCAGTTATATTTTGGTTAACAGAGGATGTTTGCCCGTGGGAGACGTGATAAGTAGAGCAGACGATGAACGGAAAACATTTGAAGGTGCGTACAGTTTTCATTACACTGTCGAAAAAGTCTATCATAATAATAGCGATTATTGCACAAGATTTCACTAAAATTAGATTTTTAATTAGTATCTTCTGCATGCGGTTTATCTCCTTCACTATAAATTTGAAGCATAGTGAATCACTATTTAACCTCAAGCACAACCACTAAAAGGTGTAGTTCGGCAAATTTTACTTATCGTTTATATTCACTCTATCATTGTTAGCCGCATCACGGATGCACGTGAAGACGCATGGTTGATTGAGGAGACGCAAGAAGGACGTTGCCTTTGATAAATGCATGTATAAACTCAATTAAAAGGATGGTCAATGAAGAAGTAGGCCAATCTTGGTCATACTTTCGGCTTGCAGCATTTTTAATCAATGAACCATGTTAAGTGATAAGATAAATGTAGGATTAGTAAAATGAACCGCTACAAATGACATTACGTGACATCAAAATTTCAGCAAGAGTTAAATAAGGCTTTCTAGCTAATCTGAGGTCACTGATCACGAATATAATGCTGGTTTTTGCTCTTCGCGTATACTTTTCGAGCTGCAGATGCTCCTCTTTAGAACATATTTTACAGTATACGCAACATCTTAAACTACAGAATGATTTTGCAACCTTGTAGATGCATTCAGGACCACATTCAAATGTCAAAAAAAAGCTGAAACCTAGTAACCCTCAGAATTTGCGATTTGGACTTTGGTTACTTCAGAGAAGAATAATTACACCACATCATAAGCACGTTTCTCTGTTCGTTCAGTGATAGTCGAGAATGTCGGTTTGTCAATAACTTGCGAGCATTAGGTTCTACAAAAACATTTTCTTTTAATGTCAGCATCAATTACACAAGGAAAAATATCTCGTAATTTCATTGGCTGTTAAGCAGGGTAACATGACTTCAAGAAGTTTTTGAATATTCGAAGTTTGATATGTAACGCAATATGTAGAGCAATTGGTGAGACAATATTTGAGAAGGTTAGACAAGCGGTTCAAACTGAACACTCTTGGTTCCAGGTTTCCACTCATGACGCGCAGGCCAGTGATCACGAACGCAATGGCTTTCTCTATCACGACTGTCCCATAAACACGATTCTGTGTATCTTCCATGCATTCCAGCTAAAAAACCAACAACTTTCAAGTCAACCTACCATTTGAAATCGTTACAATTGATAAATGAAAGTATTTGCTTAATTAGTGTAGTTTGACTTCCTGGAATCTCGAGAATAAGCCATTGGAATTCAACAGTGGTCACTGTCAGTGTGTAGAAGAACAGCTTTAATGGTAATACAACGAAGTATCTTTGAAATTTGCAGCAATGCTCTGTGTGATCTTTTAACCAATAATGTCCTTGCAATAGACTAAGCCAAGACCATTATGAGTGTCAAAAAATTAAGACTCATGTCCTCTGCTTCTGTAGACTTTGATTTTCATTTATTTGGCGAGAAACCCAAATCCTCGAAGCATTTTCCAGCTCGATAGGCATAATTCTTTGAGAGTTATAAACTTCGAACAAATCTGTCTTACTGTTCTTGACTTATTTTCGAAGATGAAGTGAAAATAAAAGTCACTGTCATTGGAATGTCTTCCTTTCAGATTTTCACAGCATCCATCTTTGACGGAATCACTCAATGGCTGATCAGCTAGGATAGGTGGAATGTCGACAGGATTAAACACTGGTTTGGTTGTAGAGGGCAAAGAAGGATAGAATTACTGCTTTCTTGTTATATCCATCAATTTTGACGAGACAAAAATAACAATTTCTGTCATGATTTGCTTGCTCTAACAAAGGCTAATACTAATCATTGATTTTGAGTATAGGGAAATATCTAATTTATAATTCAACTGCTTATATAGTGCTGTAAAATGCTTATAACGCCATTGCAATATTACTTGCATGTTTTTATAAATTGCATTTTATGAGGAATTTCTGTAGCTCAAAAACTAGATGTGATGGGTAAAAACCAGCGTCATATTCGGAATCAGAGACCTTAAATTAGCTAAGGAATCTTCATCTGTTCTGGTTATTACTAAAACCTTGAAATTCATCACGCAGTGTTATTATAAATTAACGTCTCATAAAACATTTTGTTTTGATAAATTAAATCTCCAAGATACTGTATAACTTCTCTTGGGACTACAACTCCACACTCTAAAAGTTAAGAAATTATGACCAAGTAAAAATTGTCAATAAATTATGGGACACTCTGTATAAAGAAGTATGCTATTGTCTGCACCATTGCAACCCCCAATCTTCATCCATCTTTCCACATTTTCCTATCTGATGGAAATCTCTAGAAATAAACATGATAGATGTTGCTATCACAGGCCCGTCGCCAGCAGGGAGGGGGGGGGAGGGAGGGGCGCCCCTTGTTACAAATTTCGCTCCTCCTGTTAAATAATGTTCCTGCGTGTCTACCAAATTGATGACAAAATCCATCCAAGAAAATCCTAATATGGAGTTGTTGACTGATGTTGGCTGTCGACTCAATCAATGAACACGACGAGTGATCTGACTGTGCCTGGTCGACGCATCATTTGTTCCTCGGATCGTGTGTGCATTGTTCCCTCTATGTCTTCGTCTTATTCACTGCTATTTCCTCGACCACACCTTTTATAAAATGAGTGCATTAGAGTAAGGGATACGTTTCCGTCATTATCACTTCACGAGTTGTAGCGATTTGGCTCTAATAATCTGTTGCTGTCTCCTCAGATAATGAGGACTGGCGCAGTCAGATCAAGCTACTGACATTGCTACACTAAAAGTTATCGTCTCTAATTAAAAAGGACTTGTCTGATTAGCATAAATGCTTGTTGCAGGTAGAAAATATGCTCAACTACGTTTACTTAAAGTTTTGTGACAATTGATGCATATTTGTAGATTTTAGACAAATTTACGAACGTGGAGGAATAACGAACAAGTGCCCAAACATCTTTTACCATCTGAAAGAGGTCGGATCCGTGTTCACTAAATGATAATATTTATAGCATAGTTCAAGTAAGAAATAAAAATAACAATCAAGTAGGTTGTTGGACAATCTCAAATAAAAAAACAAATTTTATCATCGTGAAAATCTAAGAAAATTACATGCAAAAGCAACTCAATCTTGGAAATTCTAGCAAATCAAATGGGTTATAACTTATTTAAATATTTATAACTTTAAATGAAATTAGATAATTCAATTAAAGGCATTTGGGCGTCAAAACACTTGATGCTAAGAAGCAATTTTTTGTTGCAGCGGCTTGACATTAATCTACGAAGTCGATTGAAAGCGCTCGCGATTAAGCAATCCTCATTCTAGCATCTGAATGCGATAAATAAGACACGTAAATTGCGTTGAAGATAAATGAGTCTATTTCATTTTTTCTGCAAAAATATACACTAAACATGATGAACAAATGTTTATCCGGGTTTGTTAGTCATCGCTATCAATGAGAGTAGATTGACTATCTTTCAGTCAATAAATTATGTTGCGCAAATTCTGGCTTATCCTCGCGCAAATTTAGTGAATTAAGAAAGCAGTGTCTTCTGGGTTGATAGCAGCTGATCGGTTGTTGGATTTCATTTTGAAAGTGAATTTTGTATCGTCCACCAAGATCAAAGGTTTGCTGCTAAGAGTATTTTCAGAAATTATTCTGAGGATACTTCTTCTGTGAACAAATTCTGGGGATACTTGTCTTTTTATCGCTAAATTCTGAAAATACTTTTAGTGGCAAATTTTTTTTGGGGAGACGGCGATGAGAACTCACCTTCAAAATGATACCGTCGTTTATCTATTATTTCATGATTCTCTACAAATTATACTTATTGCAAGACATTACTACTTTTCAGTTTAATCAGTAGAACGAAAAAATTCGAATAAATGTCGGTAACAATAATATTCCGTAAATGAGGAAACAAATGTGATAAACACTAACAGTGAAACCTGTCAGCAGTAAATAACATGCCACTTATAAATATATACATAACTTTGAATGAAAACTCACATGAAGGCGGAGGAGGTGTCATGAGGTCATCATCGTAAGAGGACGGCTGCATATCCTCCTCATAATCATCATTGGTACCACTGCTGCTCAACCGTTGAATCGGAATCTCAGCTGAGGTAGAATAAGGAGGAATAGGCTTATCTGGAATACCTGCTTCAGCTTCAGAGGGTAGGGGAGGCAGGAGAGGTGTGTATTCCTCTTGTCCGTTCCGAGAGCGCTCAGATTTCGGAACCGGAGCAACAAACACAACTGTAATTGAAATACATACATTTCTTTTACGTATAAAGAACAAGTCATGTGCTACTTTTGAACAATTTCACTCATTTTCAATAGTCTGAGAGCATCGCTTTTGAAAATAAGAATCAAATTTATAAAAAAATTAGTGGGAAAAATAGGCAAATCTCAATGAAGATAAACATACGTCATATGAAATGAAGGAGAGCAGTGTTGAGACAATTGCGCACTTGGCCTTTCTCTGATAACGCGATCAACAGACAGCTCGTAAGTTCAAAATGACAAAATCTGCCTCCGATTCACTCAAGGGTTGCGCTACGGGGGATAGGGGCATATAGCCACAGGAAACCCGCTGCCTCCTTACCCTGCAGTCTTCCATCAACAAATTTTGCCGGCACTTTGACAGAGGTCTATATTAAATGCCAACTCGTCTACATCTTTAATTGAAATAGTTGTTCGTTGGATCTATGCAGCATCGTATATTACTAAATCAATTTTCTAAAAGAAAAGAAGCGCTGCTGTTGAATAATTATGTGTATTATTTCAAGTTAGCTTTCGTCAGTACCGTCAAATTGTCTTTTCACACGATTAGTGTTGGCGAAAGCTAAAATGAAATGCAACAACAGGAATACTATTAATATTCCTGTTGTCTAAATATTCAACTAAACATAATTAAAGAAAATAACTATTATTAGTTAACAGAGCAGCTCGCATTGCAGCAGCGTGGAAGTGGAGGGAACTAGCCAGCCTGTTGACAAACAAAGGCATTCCGTTGCGGTACAGGACACACACATACGAGCTGTGTATAAGATCGGTCCTAATTTAGGGTTCGGAAACATGGCCCCTCACTCAAAAATTGACGGAGCAGCTAAGAGGCGTTGACGGGCGAATGCTGCGATACATGGCACATGTAAAGTTGAAGGATGAAGTGCCAAGTGAAGAAGTGGCAAGACATTGTGGCCTACCCGAACTACCTATGCGACTACGACAGAAACGCTTGCGATGGTTCGGACATGTAAAGAGAGCAGCCGTCAACATCATCGGTGAGGCACATCATCTATCGGTTGACGGTCGCCGTCCACCAGGAAGACCGAAGAAAACGTGGTATGCCTGTGTCAAAGAAGATCTCGAATACCTGAAGATCAAGGAGGACACTGCTCTGAATCGAAATGCATGGAAAAACGTCATTGCAGCAACGTCCAACCCTGGTGGAATCTGGAAGAAGAGACGAAAAACGAAAAAGTGAAGTAAAAGAGCAGCTAGATTAACTTACTTAACTAGGGCTAGATTACTTCTTCACTAGGGCTTCAACAGTGATGACCGTCAGATTCAACAACTCGCAGATCGATGGGTCTCTTTCAGCCTGGATACCCTTCCCATGACATCATCGGAGTTTGACCACACCACCGAGAGATGGTAAAGATATGCACCTACTCACAGTGCCACTCACACTACTGACAGCTACATGCAAGTATTTGAAATCAACTGTGCATCTGCAACATGGGTGAGATCACGCACGCCACTACGATACTATCATCATATCTTGCATGACTATTATCATACCTATGAAATCGCGCAACAGATGCAAGAAAAAATAAAAAGCTCTGTTGAAGCTTCTCGCATTTCTATGGGAATTCCAATAACTGAAATTGCTATTCACATCCCATGGAATATCCGGCTCCCACGTCAAATCTGATTATAAACCAACTTATTGATCTCTCAGTTTTTCTGAATATTTGTTTTACTTTTTTTGATCTACTACTTTAAAGGCAATGTTGTAACACCACTTGATTGTGGAAACTCTATGATCGGCAATGATATCATTCTATTTTTAAAATGAAAATATACCATTTTTATTGAAATATACGCAGGCCTAAACCGTAAATAGATCTAGTCATACGAATTTTTCGATTTACACTGCTACCATGCTACTTTTACTACTCCTAGCAATGAAATTGAAATTAGATTGCATGCAGCATCGGTATATTCCAAATGGTGGAAGACTGAATAAAGCAGTTAGTCATACAAAGCCTATTGTATATCAAAAGTTAGGTTTGGCCTATGGTCTGCACATTAGACATCGCAAGTTTTGACTTAAGATTTATACACTCGAATTGTTTGACAATTTGTGTGATAGACAGACTGACAGACAATAGCCTGTTGCTTTTCGCTACATGAATCAACCAGTGTGGAAGGACATGGGTAGAACAAATGAAAGAGACTAAATTTGCTTCAATACAAAATGCGAAGAATCTATGATTAGAAAATATACTGGAACAAAAATGTTTAATGATGTCATTTTATATCATTTTTCAAAAATAAAATGATGTCATTTTTCCTCAGAATAAAATGATATCATTTTGTCATTACCGATCTTTGGCAAAACTGCTTATTAGACAACGTTTTGGATTTGAAAACTCGGTCCATCTTGAAGCACAAAAATATCAAAAGAGATATCACAGCTATCAAATTACGCTTAAATGTCTTGTCAATCTAATATCTCTAATGTTTAGTGTGTGAGTTCTTCCCTTAATTAGAATAGCTTCGGCGATCAGTAACTCACTGATATCGGAAACTTTGGCAAGCACAGACAGAACCGATGACATTTTTGGATTTTATGCGGTGTGTGTTGTTTGATGGACCCATTGTTCTCCTCTTGCTTGGATCTAACTACCAATTGGCTTGTCGTATAGCCGATGTAATGAAGATTTTTACAAATATTCTCTAGACAAGGATACTGATAAAGAACACAATCAGTTGCCATTCTTTCATCCAATTTTGTCTTGCTGGTTGATGTCAATTGATGTTTTTGCGATTTATTCTCACCTTCATCTTGCTATCATATAATGTTGACTTAACACTGTCATTCACTATCTTGGCAAGTATTTTTCTTCAATAGCAGAGCTTGAAGTAAACTGTAATGGAAGATCACATCTACTGCTTCTTTTTTGTCATCTTTTGAGAAAAATGTGTGAAGGTGAATTTCGATAAATTTGTCAACTAGTGAAAAGGGAACATTTTCTTCACCACTGTTTGCCTTGCTGTTCTAATTTCGCTATCGAAAAATCTGGACAATGCATATATATATATATATATCATTAAAAGAAGAAATTGCCATGAGCCTGATAAAGTATTGAATATAAATCAAAAGGCAACAAAGGCTCAAAATCATTGCATTTATTGCGAATTTTCGTCGAAGACTTCTTCAGGCGACAACGTACTTTACAAAAGTGAAGTGACAAGAATCTCAAAATATTTTATATCGTAAGAATGTTGAATCATTTTCTGCAGTTGATGGACGGCTTTAATTTCTCAATCCAGGTGGACTCCATTAATCGACGATGATGAGAATCGTAGGAACAGCGGGCGAGGATGGATGGAGTTACATCACTAATGTTCGGACTTTTGTTATGTTTAGATTTGAAGTGTTGATAAACTTGACTACATTTCATTGTAAGATGCTCCGAAATTCTCTTTCTAAAAGTTCTATGAGTTTCACCTATATATTCCTGCGAACAGATGCTACACGTGATTTTGTAAACCGTATTTTTGATATTACAAATGTTATTATCATGACACATACAGTTGCTATTACAGGGTAATTTAGGTTTCTGCTGTAAGAGGCGATACAAACGTCTATTGGTTTTAAATATAGGTTGAATATTCAGAGGGAGATTCGACTTTCTAAAAATATTGAAAACTTTGTTAGACCAAGTGTCATTGATGAAAGGGAGGTTAATGCGGATAATACCTTCCGAATTTCTCATTTTGTTCTTATTAATAGGAGTGGTAGATCTATAAAGAAATTTCTTGACAACAACAGGCGGATAACCATTGTTAAGAAAGCGTTGATATAATATATCAAGCGATTTTTGAGCTAAATCATCAGTGGAGCTATTGCGTATAGCGCGTAAGATTATATTGATTTTTCTAGTTTTAGGGACTGCGCTCGTCCATGGCAAAATGTGGCCACTATGAACCTCTTTGATACATACATACGTGCTAAAAGAAACTAAATTGTTTTCAGTATGAACTTTGTTAGTACGAGTATCATGGAAACTTATTTCTCCGTTATCCTTGGGGTATTCTAAAGTGAATTGAATATCGTAAGAAATGCTATTGGCTAAATTTAATAAGTCCATGAGGTTACCATCGAAGATAAAGAAAATATCGATATACCTACGCCAATATTTTATTTGACAAGTTTTATTGAAAATTTCTTTTTGAATATAGTCGACGTATATAATAGCCAATATAGGCGAAAGCGGATTCCCCATAGCGAGGCCTTTCTGCTGGGTATAGACTTTATTTTGGATATAAATACTATCCGAAGTAATCGCAAGTCTAAGGATATCTTTCAGACAAGTAATATTTGACCATTCCGTACATTCGGCATTGTCACTAAAAAACTTACAAAAAACTTCAAATATATTATTTTTCCCGCTTAGAGGGATGCTACCATAAAGATTTTGGATATCTAGGGATCCATAGGACAAATAATTGATTTGAGTATTGCTCAATTGAACTTTCTTAATAGATTCAACAAAAGACTCTGTGTCTTGTAAATGAGCCTTCACCCTCTGGAGTAGAGGTTTAAATACTCAGGTGAATATATAGGTGAAACTCATAGAACTTTTAGAAAGAGAATTTCGGAGCATCTTACAATGAAATGTAGTCAAGTTTATCAACACTTCAAATCTAAACATAACAAAAGTCCGAACATTAGTGATGTAACTCCATCCATCCTCGCCCGCTGTTCCTACGATTCTCATCATCGTCGATTAATGGAGTCCACCTGGATTGAGAAATTAAAGCCGTCCATCAACTGCAGAAAATGATTCAACATTCTTACGATATAAAATATTTTGAGATTCTTGTCACTTCACTTTTGTAAAGTACGTTGTCGCCTGAAGAAGTCTTCGACGAAAATTCGCAATAAATGCAATGATTTTGAGCCTTTGTTGCCTTTTGATTTATATTCAATATATATATATATATATAAATTTAAAAAATCAACGTAGTCTCAAGATAAAATTGTTTATTCACGAATTTTTGTCTAAGACTTCATCAGGTGAACGAAGTAAATGTTGCTTACTTCGTTTACTCATGTTTACTCACGTTACTTCGTTAAATGTCATTTACTTCGTTCACCTGATGAAGTCTAAGACGAAAATTCGTGAATAAACAATTTTATCTTGAGACTACGTTGATTTTTTTAATTTGGCGATTACTTATGATATATATATATATATATATATATATATATATATATATATATATATATATATATATATAATATATATATATATATATATATATATATATATATATATATATATATGCCATTACCTTCAACCAAGACATGCTTGCTGTGCAGTCAAGGTGGAGAGCATACAAATATGCTCTGTTACAGATGCCATTAGAGTTAGAGTTCAACTCATTGATAGTTAGCAGCACCTTCAGTTCTGATAGTCTCGGTGGTCAATTTTTAGATTATGTTGCTAGTGAAAACCCACAAGTATCGTTGAAATAATTAAAGGCCAAATTGCATAGCTTTTCAACCATACATATACCCATCACACGACCTGAGTCGTTTAGATGCCTATTATCAAGTTATGCAACCAGATTGAGCGTGAAAGATGCCATTTTATCCTTGTACATTTTGATCATTGAAATAATAAACTTGAAGCGTTGACAAAATTCGTTTAAATTGGTAGGAAGCAGAACTGTCATCCTTCGTCTACTTAAGCAACAGCAGAACTTTTCACTGTTAACATAACTTACATTCCGGATTTTCGGAATAACCCTATATCACTATTGCATTTCTGGATAAATCTCAGGACCCAATAAATTTCATAAAAAATCGGGAAATTTCCGAAAAAATCACACCCCTGATCAGCACCGAGACAAGAAATGACAGCACTGAATTTCTCAAGAAATCTCCATTGCTCGGAGCGCACTTCTGAAATGACTTATCGGCTAATCACAATTTAATCGTTTAATTAAGCAAAAATGATTTGAACACTTACCTTGCTTACTGGGACGGGTGTAATTTTCATCTTTCAAGGCGGCTTGAGTTGGAACATCAACGTACACGTTATTGCCATAAACGGGATTGTTGATTTGCACAGCAACCACATGTTGTTGCTGAGGTTGTGCAGGAGGCATTGTAACGTCCGGCTTGGTGGGTGTTCCGGCTCCGAACTGATGTCCGATAGCACGATCATTTTCTGGCCTTCTACGATTTGCGGGAGATGCAGTCAGTTCCGCAAAATTGGCTGGCAGGTAGTCGGATGAGGCTGCAACAGATAAGTAGACGAACATATTCACTGGGTCAATGTGCGGTGTGGCTATTGAATGCGTGAATGAATAATAAACATGTAGTAGAACACTGTATGTGAATATACAAGGTATTGATAAACTTGTCAGGATTGATGGAAATACCTAGACAAGTCAGTAAGACAATGTGTGATGAATGAAGCCTAACCATCACTTCACCCCCACTGGGGGCTTGCATTGTACGCACATAGACTATATCTGGATCGTTGTAACATTTCAATCCAGATGCCCATTCTGCTGACTTCCAATGACACTTTCGTTGCTCAATCTCTACGCCAAAACATCACTAAGATATGCACTTAACCACTGTGCCATGAAGACCACAAAAGAATGAAATATTTTTGGAAAGAGAGCAATAATCGCATGATACTCCCACTCAGCGGACCCCTGATGGAACTTACCGAAAGTTTTCCTTTATAGAGCTAGTCGACTTGTCTGAAATCACACTTATTGTGTTAATATTTTATCAATACTTTCAGTCTATTCTGCTATGAATTCAAATTTACTAGAATCCAACATGAGTGTGATATATTATAAATGTGCATGTATATTGTGCATGCATGTATACATGTGCATGTATCAGGGTTTCTACCAGATTTTTACCCCCAAAATCAGGAGATATCCAGGATATCCAGGAGACAGCTCCAGGCATATCCAGGAGACACGAAATGGGGCTTTTCACATTAATACTTGAATATGAGCTCACTAACTGTAGTTATATGACTGATCCTCTAACGATGGGGCACTCGTTTTTGGCATATATCATGAGGACATATGTTAAGGTGGTCTGACTCTCGACACAGGCCAGGAATGCTTTGACATTATAAGGACAAAGTCCGCTTAAGTGCGAGTATGAACTGAACCTGTTGAAACACTAACTGATAATGTACGTGTAAAATGAAGGAAGTACATGAATAGTTGTGAAAATATAATTTTGATAGACTGATCCATGTATTTCTATAAAGATCTAAACGAGCAATAAAGAGCAGCATAAACTACCTTAGCTTATTCAACAATAACAAAAGACCTCAAAAAACAATTCATGCCTAGCCTCGATCCAAAATACCGTGCACATAAATTTTGCAAAGATCGATACAAGACAGCATAAAATACTCGCACTTTGTTAGCAGTAACAGAAGCACCTCAAGAAGGACTGTAAACAACAAAACATGTTCAACCTCTATCCAAATACATGTCTATGTATACAGCATAAAATACTCGCACTTTGTTAGCTAGCAGTAACAGAAGTACTCAAGAAGGACTGTAAACAACAAAACATGTTCAACCTCTGTCCAAATACATGTCTATGTAGACAGCTGAGTGATGCAGCACTGAGATGTAGTACAGGGGCTGGTAAAACAAAAGTACAGTTAATCAACTAGATTAGTTTCATGGAGGCTTAGTCAAACTTTTAGTCGTCCCTAAGATATGCCTATCGCATGATAGCCTACGTAATGAGCAGCTGCTAATAACTCTTACTTGTCTGAAAATCTAGTTATTTGGGAAAATCCTTTCTGCAATAAACTATATATGAGCACATACGAACCATTCGAATTGCATGTATGCGCAAGTACATTCATACCGGACCTATGAAATTTCAGCTGATTCTAAATTCCTCATAAACTTCACGAGCAGCGCATCCATCTTTTTTAGAGATCGCGAAACTCATCTGACTACCTGGAGGATGAGCGCATAATATCAAGGTGTTAAAAAAGCTATTGACTTGAAAATAACCAATACATCGTTTTACCGGCCCCTGCTCACTTCGAGGCATTGTCTTAAGGAAGGAAATGCAACACCGTACTTAGGAAATACTAAATTTGAGTCGCTTTATGTTCTGAGCACGCTCATCCAACTCCTTTCTTTCCTCATCAAGCCTGCTCTTCTCTTTCTCAATCTGTCTCAGCTGCTGCTCGTACTCAGCTGTGCGCTTCCTATTCAAATTGCTGGTTGCAATTTTCTCGCTTCGCACAGTCAGTGCCAGCTTCCTACGCATCGATGCGGCTTTGACGGACTGCCTCAGCTTTTCCGAAATTGGGACTTTCAGCACCCCTCCGTAGAAACTGATGGCATTGTACACCACTCGCTGTCCAATGATTGAGTCCTCATGCAGACTCTCAACCAAATTGTCTTTGTTGACTGAAAAACCGCTCTCAACAGCCGCCTGGCCGTGAAACCGCCCATAGTTGAGTGTAGTTTGCATCATATTTCATCACTTTCGCGTAAAGCGAATCCAGGCGGTGGTCGTCCACATCAAAGTTTAGCAGATCGGTCTTTTTTTCGTTGTCTTTGAGGAAGTGACTGAACTGCTTTTTCGCTGAGTCCGCTTCCGAGACACTGACCTGCTCCGCCTTCAGCAGTTCCTCCAGCAGTACGTCAAATCGCTTGACGCAGGTGTTGGGTTTGCTCACCATCTCCTTGGGAGACAGGGACGAGGCACCTCTTATCGACCGGTAATTCAGTGGACTTCTCTCGAATAGCTTTTCAATCATCCGATCAGGAATTTCTGGCATTGACTGAAGAACTCCAACTTTCTTTGAGGATGCAATTTCTTTGGTAAAGCCCATTGTGCACCAAATCCGATATCAATTGAAGTTGAGTCCTTCAAATTGGATTCATTTCTCAGATCCAAGTCCTTCAATTTCGAAAAGGAGGAACCGCATTCTTCAATTGCAGATGCTCTGACTATCCGTTGAAGGCTATCCACAGACAGTGTCATGAGGAATTCATACAAGAAGGGGACCAAAGGTTTCTCGCTTTGAAATCGTCGCAAGAACGGTTCCATTTCTGATGCCATGAACTTGAAGAATTCCAGTTTTGCTTTGCATAGCTCATCCCGGGTGGCTTCCTTCACAATATCGAAAGACTGGATGTTGGGGTTCGGTTTGACTTCAGAGCAAAACTTCTTCACATTGTCGAAGACGGAAATCGCACGTTGACAGCAACTCTGATTTTCCACCCAACGAGTTGTGCAGAACTTCTGAGGAAATTGATCGGAATCTGTGAGATTACTGTATTCCGCTCTACGAGCAGGCGAATCTTTCCACAACAGATACATGGTACGCAGGATGCTTTTCAGACCCCACTTTCTGTGCTGATGCCCGTGCTGAAGTGCATTACTGACTACGTGTAACGAGCAAACTCCTGTGTCGATCAGCGATTTCTTGGTTTTGTCATGGAAGTCTTCGGAAAAAAGTTTGTAAAATAGAAGGTTCACATTTGGACCATCAAGGCTGATCTGAAGGAGCTTCTTGATATCCAATTGCAAAACCCCCTTCTCAAGTCCTTCAATGACACTTTTCAGAAGATCTTGTGAACTGGCATGACCAAGGAATATTGACGTCAAGTAATCGGAGCGAACGATGTCCGAACTATTGTCATAATATCGCAGCCAAATGTCCATCTGGCCCTTATGGACAGCTTTGTTGTGGGATTCATCAAAAGATACTGCAAATTGACCCGATTGTGCTACTATGGCAATGGTTTCCTTCGAGAAATGTGGACTAAGGCCATAGATAGTCACATAGGCCAATTTGTCATTTGCCATTTGGTAACGTTGAGCAATAGCGCTGTCACGATACATTGCACGAAAAATGTGTCCCTGATCGTTGCTTGAGTTATATGAACGGTGCTTCTTGACACAGTCGAGGGCCCAAATGATTTCAGCTGTCGTTGTCTCATGTTGAATAATAAATGAGGACGTCAACGTTGGATTCTGTGATGAAACGGCTGAGACAGACTTGGAGGATCCAGCGGTTTCGGCGGACTTGGAGGATTCAGCGGTTTCGGTGGACTCGGAGGATTCAGCGATTGTAGCGGACTTGGCTTTAGACGAATCTGCCTTTGAGTTAAAGGATGCTGGCCAGAAAGTGCCCTTCACCGATTCACAATTTTTCTTATGAGTTGGCCGACTTGCATGAGAATCGATAACCGACTTTCCCCTGTTTGAAATGTCAAACGCTTTGTTGCAAGCTTTGCAAAATGCGCGATGTTGGTCGCTTGACACAGCTTGTAGCCACGTTTTCCACTGCGGATACAGAGTTGAATCTAACCACTCATGTTTGAATATGCATTTGTGTTTGCCATCTGGAAAGGAAAATCAATGGAGCATTTTAATCATTCCAAATCCATGCCATCTTTACACAATGGAATAATGAGAGACGTACGTAGGTAGACCTAATTAGACACTAATATACCTAGTGTACGTATGTGCCTAGCTAGACACTATTATGACTACGGTAATAATGAAATATACCAGTTCCCCTGAGAAAATATGTGTTCGATTACGTTTGAACCGAAGAATTTCGGCGATCCTACTATCTAGCCCCATCCCTTGTTCTATATGCCTAACTTATCTCTGCTTGTCTTTCAACATTCTAGTGGTATCGTTTCGACATCTTTCTCAATGTGTTCCGTGGATGTGATTTAAATGAAATACGTAATATCTGAACAAAATTATGGCAATACGTCAGTCGATGCTTGCAACGTCAGTCGATGCTTGCTTCACGTATTTTCATTTGTTTTATCTGATTGAAAAACAAGATATACAGTGCACATGTAGTTTTTTGGTTGAAATGTAGAACTATGCAAGTCAAACATCAATTAGGCAGTTGAATAATTAATTGCATTTTTTTGCGAATGATTCATGCTTGCAGTAATAAATTTGGAATTACAGAAATCGCTCGGGAAAAATATGTAAATTTGCAAGTCAACAGTATAGACCTTTCTTACAACCAACAGGGACCATTTCACCGTTTTGATCCCGGTATGGGCTCAGATCGAATGCGTAATTCAACTCAATGCGATACACAGGCTAAGTCTCTAGTCCCCTAGTCTCCCTTCACATATACATGTAAAATTGAGAACAGCCATTCATTCACTTGTGGATAGGTGTGCTATAGTTTAGGATGATTATCTGAAGTATAGGGATGGATAATGATTCTCATTTTCTGCTGATTAAATGCAATACAAGAAATTTTTTATCAGGTAAGACTAGGTAATATATCAGTACAGGTAGATCAGTATGACAAAATCGTAAAACATTATTTCATAGGCTACATGTAGAATTGTAGATCAATGTTATTCCGACTAAATCCTAGTTCACGCTTACACACGTGCATGATAGATAGGCCTACACTGCAGATACAATCCGCAGCTTTACAATGGGTAAGGTCAAATATTGAGTGTCGGAGTGCTAGTGTTGCTTTTGGCACTGAAAACTCACACCATGCGTCAGGAAGTAAGAGTTGGTGCTCGACACAATTGCAGCCCTGCTCTTTTGTTTTAGTGTGGGTTCCTAATCAATGCAATGTTCACTTTTGAGATTTTGCTGTTGACTGATGGTAGCATTAGTGTTCAATAATAGTGTTGAATTGTTGGGTTCTTTTAAATGTGTTAGTATTGACGCGAATTTGAGTGCAGATGTTACAATTCCAGTGTCGAACAATTCATTTGAGTATTAGAGTATTGGTGTAAAGGTATTCAACACTTGAATCATTCATAAAAATCAGATTCATGAACAACCAGCCTCTAGGGGTTGAGCGCTCAGATTAGGTCAAATTCTAAGTGTCGTGTTGACTAAGACGTCTTATGATATGAGTTGACGCCTTGATTAGTTTTTGCGGGTTATCCGAATTCATGTTATTGGAAAAGTCTTGCTCTCTTATTAAAGGCTATGACAAATCGTAACTGTAGGCCTAATGAACGTGCATAAAGCAGCACTTGCAACACCTGGTGCTCAGCGCTCATTTTCAGCACTCGCTTTTCCACGGGTGCTGGGCGCTGCTGTCAACACTTACACTGGCGCTGAACACTCGGAATTAACACTTTACGCCTACAACGGTTATAGCTTCAAGCAATTCGCTTCTTGCATAAGCTCACATGTTCTGCCAGCTTCTGTCTCCGTGTCTTACCAATGCACACCACTAAAATCTTTGGAGCTACATAGAATAGGTCCCGTGATAGGTACGCATTATGTCTTCCTACGATCGACACCAAAAGCATCAGCACCAGTGTTTTCACAGGTGTTGAGTGTCAACACCTAAGAGCTCAGAACAGCACTCACACTCCGACACTCAGTATTTGACCTCACCCAATATATGATACGACATCAGTATGCAACATCTAAAAAAGTAGTAGGTACATGCTCAAACAAAAAGGCTCTTTTCCACTTCCCTGGTTTGCTTACTTCCACTATCCATCATTGATGACATTAATGCTCTCCATGCTGATGTTTGATATATGTCTGAAATTGAATGTCACGGTTGATCCATGGGTCGATTCCTGTATTGAATGTTCGAGACGGCCAGGTAGAGGAAATCCAACTTCTTTTGAAGGATCGTGTGTGGGTTCGAAATGATGCTGTTGAGCAAGATTTTCTCCAGCTTGAATCTTCGATCGCTTCAAACTTAACAATTTCTCTACAAAATCACTGCCGGTCAAGTTCGTCTGTTGAACACGGACAGGTGTCGGCATGGATATTACACAAATATTCATCACGTCTCAAATGATTACGAACAGCGATGTTCAGGAAATCAACGCGGACCCGAACCAGTTTCCAGATCCATAAACGAGATCATGGGAAGAAGTTCATCTGCCACCTTCAGTTGGGTGAATAGGTTAATAGGGAGACTCGATAGAGCCAACGAATGCAGAACAATTAACGAGTATAACAAAGAACATAAGTAAAAATGAGAAAACTTCGATTGATCATTTATTGGCAATGAATTTCGGATACATAGGGTAAAAGACACAGTCACAAATAATATAGAAGTGACGAAAGATTTAAAGGAGATAATGAATAGGCTATTTCAATACCGATATCAACCGATATGAAGCACCGGCATATGGGTAAATAAGAGCGCTATTGTCGGAGGAAGTTCGTAGATTCACATACACCAGACGGCAGGATTAACCAGATATTCTGGAACAAGGTCTGGTACACTTCATAAGACTTCCATAAGACGTATCATCGGCGACAAATCTAATAGACTACATCCCAGCTGTATGTAATCAAAGCGCACAGCATCCACAGGCATCGTACATCCATGTCCATACAGGGAATGTTCCATGATATGCAAGCCACGCTGCTAAAACATGGTCATATAAGGGAAGAATAAAACTTCATAATACCTATGGACACATTTCATATCACATATATAGAGAATGTTCTCCTTGGACGAATATCATTCTGAAATACACAGGCAATGATCTTCATCAGATAACGGTTTTTCTGACAATCATCTTCTGCAAAAATGATACTCGAATTGCTGGAAGTCAATGAAATAGCAATTATTTTTATTTATTAAAACGTTTCAATCAAAATTGAATGATGATTACATGTATAGGCTACTATACTTAATTGCCAAAAGGATCAGGTTTCATTACTCTCTGTGTATTAAATGTGTCCGTATTTCATAGGTAGCAATATTATTATACAATCTCCAATGCAATATTTGTTATCTCTTTTTCAGCGGTATTTGGTAGGCCTACACCACCTTAATAGTTCTCAGGTATCTATATAAAACTGCACGGAGGTTGTGAAGTCAATTCTGAAGGCGCTCGTTTTCAAGGACCATATCCGAATGTGAGGCTCACCACGAATCGGTCCCAAATTTAGGATTTGAACATTCAAGGTGTGAAGCTGAGTTTTTATTGCATTATTGGACGATTCACGAGACCAAAGAATATTCGTGTCCTCGTGGCGAAAAATCAGCAAAAATTTCATAACTGATTGAGTGATTGCTTGCTACTTACTACCTAAATTCTGCCAAAATCAGGAGGTATCCAGGATATCCAGGTTATCCAGGCTAAGGAATTTTATTCAGGAGATATCCAGGATATCCAGGTTATCCAGGCTTGGTAGAAACCCTGATGTATATTGTGCATGTATATTGTGCATCAATATGACAATAAATTTATGTAACTTTTAAAGGTGAGGATCTTTGGCCCGAGTTATTCGGTTAAAGGGATCCCATGTCCTGATATTACGGAAATGTATGTATATTAGAGTAGTTTAGTGATAGTAGTTTTATTAGTTAGTAGTTTTGTTAGTAGTAGTTTTATGATATATCATAAAGGTAATATTTTAATTCCATGTCGCACATCGTCTCAAAGGTAAGGTTGTGCACAAACCCATTTCTTTTGGTGATTTTTCAGTAGTCAGACATGTACCGCAGTTGCCATTTGTTCGCAAGTTGTGATATAAATACTTGTCTTTCGGGGATAAACCGAATTCTAATAGATGCTCCTAATTCATGGAGTCAATCAAGGATAAAAGACCAACTGCAGAATGGGATACGGAATTTTCAGAGTATCTGAACCAAGTGATCAGATACCAAGTGGGTCTCCACTGATGCAAAGGGTGGTATACCGCTGCTTTTAGAGCTGATACATAGCGTCATACTTCCAAGAATTTCTCTGCAAAACGCTGATTTACTGATACCTCGATGTTCATTCAATCACGGTGATCAACAAACATGATTGAATTTTTTATTTACCTAAGCTATGATTCACTTGTTATAATGGTATGATTCTATGAAGATAGATCGCATGTTACCACAAGAAAAATGTTCTAATTTTGAACTGAACATCAGCTTACTTGGTTCTTCCCACAACATGCCTACAATGTCAAACCAAGGCAACTTCACCCCGCAGCGTGAACATTTCGGTGCCTCTTAACGTTGTCCGATTGACATACAATTCACCTGATTTTTGGTTTTAAGTATATAAGAACCTTTTCGGATGGTGCGCGTCATCAAATTCAGAAAATTATTCAGATCAATTTCATGCACATAGCCCTTCTTATGCAACATACAGCCTTAAATCGGTGAAAGAGTGATAACGGAGCTGCAAAGGGCTTTCTGGTCTGAAGCTGTTGCTGCTTTTAGGCACCACTTAAAAGATTTATTGTCGGCGGTTTGCGCCCATGTTCCGACTACTTAACACGCTCTGGAATATCATTTTGCTGGTCATCTTAACTTTTCATGTTTGATTATTCGTTCATTTTTATTTATGGTTTATTCTAAATGTGCACTTCTCCATGTGTTGCAGGTTAAGGTGTGACAGATCCAGCTTTTTCACGGCATACAGACGTCAAGTAGTTCCCGAGTCCCAAACCCACTGGCAATGCGCTGGGAGACAGGAATGGCCAACTGAACGAACAGGCGGAACAGTTCCACTGCTACGAGTACGGACATGCGTAACGAGGGGTTTACCCCTGTGGCTGCATCCGGATCCACCGTGACCTACCTGACTTGTACCCATTGCTGCGGTAAGGGTTCTCATCTGAGCTTCTTCAAGCCTTTTGCGACATGGAAAGTGCCGAGAGCGTCTTTTTGAGCATTAATTATTGCAACTTAGTGACTTTACTTGCATATTTCTGTGGCTTTCCAAAGTTGCACCACTTTTTTCACGGCATGGTCACGTGAGCGCCGTTAAGATAGCCATCCCCTTAGAAAAGCAACTTGCACATGAGTTGATGGCTACAGAATTAGATGCCTATCGAAAAAGACTTACTTTGAGAAAAAAGAAGACAATATGCGGTTTCAAAGTTCCGCTTAATCAGACTACGATTGAGTTTCGGTCAACCGAACCAGATTGTGATTAACGACACATGCCTGCTAACCAGAGCAGGGTTGTTTCAATCAACCGCATTCTGATTAACCACGACCTATCATTAATTCACTTTGAGCTTCAGCGCGTTTATATGGTGCCGATCCAGTTCTCGAGAATTGTATTACATCGGCTCCAGCAAGAAAAACATCTCATTTCCTCACCTGATTTCAACCGAACCGAGACTTTGAAACCTGACACGGTTAATCGACTTTCCAACGACCTGCTCGTTGAACAAATAATGCATTGCGGAGATAAGAAAAACCTGCGTGCATTCAACCCGATACGCTCGTTGAACCAACCGGATTCTGATTGTTTATTATCTTCCTACCGGACTCTGGTTGTAACTACTGTAATGTGGTTGAACGAGCCAAACAACCGTGTTTCTAGGATAGATTTCAAAATTTCGGTTGGGTTAAACAGACAATGTTAATTAGGTCATTGCCCTTTTATTCAATCGGAATCAGGTTGGTTCCATCGCAATCCGGTTGATTCAACCCAATCTACTGAAACTTTGAAATCGCCTAATGTCAATAGTTTGCCGAAAAATATTTCAGGTCAATGGTGAATCGCATTTATAAAAAGAGCGACGTGTGGATGGCCACCGGACATGTGACCGTGACATTGAGGTGGTAAACGAGTGTGGAGATAGAGAAGGAGGACTGGACCTGGACCTACCCTTAGACATGCGGTAAAGTGGTCATACAGGTGTACCCACGTGAACCTCGACGCAAGAACGTTGTCTTCATATAGTAGCTGTTTTCAGTTAACTAAAATACTTATACTCTAAGTACAGAAAAATCGGGACTTAAGTCTATGAACGCAAAATTGTATCATGATGAAAGTCCCCTTTCTACCGAATTACATAACATATGAATAGCTGACAAAGCTCGAAGTTCCTCGTGTCATGTTATGGTAGATAACATGTAAATACACCAACGGAAAGGTCGAGACGCGTCACAACATGTCTTATTTGGCTGCATGTGTGATGTGATTCAAGATTCAAGGACGAGGAGAGAAAGAAGGAGTAAAAATCAGTTTAAGGAAGATAATCGTTATTATTGTAAATTATTTAATCAAACAAACATATTGGAGTGCTTTGTGATTGAAATACATGTTACCTTCTTTCTAACGCTCTGAATAACCTTCAATAAGTGACATAAACGCGCGATTTGATTTTGCTGTGAGCACTTTTCAACACTTATCAAAGTGATTTTCTACGAGTCGCAGTGAAAAATAAACTACAGAATAACAAATATATGATCACTAATAACTATAAATATTAATGCAATAACATGTAATACATACATTGTACATTCAGAAAGAAAATAAGTGACTTTTTATGTTCAATGCAAACTCAATGCAAATCATTATTTCAATAGTTAAGGTCTACACCAAGGATTCCAAAATGATCACACCAAATTCTAGCAAAAAGCCTTGGGTGCATTAATTTGAAACATTTGCATACATAATAGCAATTTCGTTAAAAATCTGGGAGCCCAAGTCTACACATGCAGAATTATATGCGTAATCAAGACAACTAATTTAACTATCAAAAGTGACACCGATACTGTCTACAATAACAAATAATTTTACTTCTTTCTGCAAATACTTCATTTGTGAGGACCATTTCAAACGGTAAATGATAAATTAACTGCGTGAGCCTTGGCTCGACATAATTTTAGATTAATGTCTTGAGAAAGCCAAGTGTTGTGATCGTAGGTAAAAATGCATTATTAACTGCATATTACGACCTTATATCCAATGTTGGCCATTATAGGATTTCATCCAATCCATGTGCATATGTTCTAACTTCATTCATAAGTCATGCTTGGGCTGCCTAGCTATCATAGCGAACCATTGTGAACATTTCAGTACTCGCATGCGGATAGATAGAGGTTGTTAGATATTTTAACTTGGTGTGGCCTAAGATGGCCTTCGAGGATGCTCTGCAAAAGGTAGATCTCTTGTGCTACCAAATAACTTTATCAAGCATATAAGAAATTGATCTAAGAGTCCAATTTAATTGAGTGGTATCGATAACTGAAACACCACAAAGCGACTGTTTAAGCTTGCTAGCTCATATCCAGGGCTCCTTTACAATCGATCTTGGCTTGATCGCATATAACACTGCGCGGTCATTTTGGACGTTGAAAGAATGAAAAACATTATAGGATCAAAAGTTATCTATACATTCTTGCTTATTTTGTCATTATTCGATCACCTGTGCAGTAATATTCTCTTGCAAGTTTCCTTCATAGCAAATGTCACATTCTCTTTAATAGAAGCCCAGGGCCTGTTTATTTTGCACTTATTTCGGTGAGCTTTTATTGGAGAGTGGGTTTGTATTTCTGGCTTAGACTGGCGATAGATGACAATTCAACATGCGAGCATCACTTGAAGGTATTATCCTTGAATGATATTATTCATGAGAATCTAAAATAACATTCGAAAACAGTGTTGTTATCCACAGTATCTTCCAACCCAGTGTACATGCTTGCAATTAAAACGATTCAAATAGAATAACACTGTCTCCTTGAAAAAATAGTTTCTCCAGCTACGTTCTCACCCAACACAATGAAAAACTATTCCCACTATGCCTGCCTGTACTGTGCAATGGGCATCACCTTTCGAGCTGTGCGGTGACGCCGGTGAGGAAACTTGCAAGTAAATCAACCTATCATCATTAACCATCACAAATATATTTCTATGTCACGGGATACTCAGTAGGATTATACGGTTTCTATCAAGGGTACTTCAATCCCCCCCCTGCGCATTTTTGTTGTTGACACCCGCAAGTGCTGCATCGTCAAAGATCTTCTCTTCCTCCTATGTGCAGCCTCAACACCGTTGAAAAGCATTGAGGTGTGTCGTTCACTATAGATAACAATTCCACGAAGTTCATGATCATAGCTGTATCTTGTATTCTAACTGAATATGAAGTAAAGGTTAAGTAAACTAAGTTCATGCGGTCCATTCACACCGGATGCGGCGCGGTGCATCCACACGCGTCCGGAATTTTCGTTCAGAACCGTAATAAATCGATGGAAGCGCCGCGTACGGTATGAATGGACCTTAAGACTTCTCAGTGGTGTTGTACTATCAATCAGTGACAGATCAAGTCTTTTCTAAATCCAACGTGACAAAATTTCCTAAGCTTGACGAAATTTGATGAAATTGGAAAATGTGGGGGAGGGGGCTCCATAATGTAGATGGGTGTTTGAAAGAGGGATGTGCTTCTATTCATTTTGGCGTCATCCAGGTGGGCTTAATTATAAGGGAGAGGGCCTGAACTAGAGAATGGGCTTCAATTGGAGAGAATACGCTAAGTGTATTTGACACGCTGAAATCACATGATTACTTTTGTACTGGAACCTGCAAGTGGAGTTCACTGATATTATAGCCGCGAAGTGTATCAGAATGATTTCCGTCTGAGTCAGAACACAGGCTGGAGCGTCACTACATCAATGGGTGTCACGCACACTAGGTCAGATCCCTAGCTGCATCTACTGCCATTAACTTGTCGTTTTAGTCTACCAATTCTCCATCAGACTGCGGAAGTTAGCCACCTCTTCCCATTCCCAACAGATGCACAATCCGAGAGAAATGTAGCCGCAGAAACGTATGTCAAATGACAAGCTGTGTTGTCAACACGTGAATGTCTTTTGTTTATCTTGCTGTGACAGTTGGCTTCCACAAAACTTAACCGACAGTCGTATAACACCTTTCGAATCTCCACGATAAAACCAAACAAGCAAATAGGCCGCTCGGTGTCAACATTGGAACCTTCTATTTATGGAATATTTAAAAGTACAGATTTCGTTCAGAATCGTGAAAAGCTGGAAAATGACCTGTTTTCATCCGACAACACCTCTTATAGCCTTATCTTAGCTTGTTCTGACAAACACAAGCATGATGGATCAGCGGTTAGACAAATTTGATTAAATCTTTCACAACTTTCATCTTTCAAATGCAAAGTTTAAACACAACGATGCTCTTCAGCCGCAAAAATAAAAACCACAAGTTTAAATGGCAGATCAGATGCATTAGGAAATCTGCGATACTTCGTTGTTCATTCACGCCAATGTGGGTAATCATGACATTTCAAGTTTCAAATAGTTTAAACGATTCATCAAGGGAATATAATTACGAGGTCGTTTCATCTATCACAATTTCAATAGTTGACAACCAGCCCATTTACAAGTCCTTTAATCGAAATGAAAATTATAAATTTAAAACAGTAGCAAAATTATCATCATCATGCTTCGAGTGCTGTATGTTTGTCGAGAAAAATCTAAATATTGACTGAAAAGGTTCACATGAACCAGGCTCTGAGAGAGATGATTTTTTGTCAATGAAAATTCATATTTTCTGAAGTTTCAACCTACATTTCACTCAACCGTTCACGCGCTGACTTTACTTAACTATTGAGAAACTTTCTTTGTCAATAGAATACGCCGAATTACTGATCAACCAGTTTTCTAGAAGTGGTTGGTAAAAAGTCGCGTTATTATGGCTTTTAAAGATGTTGTGCCATTTAGCCGAACTTCGGCTTCCTAAGCAAGGCTACCATTGAAAAGGGAGAAAAACTTTGCATATCATATAGAATTATAATTACCTGGGGGAACATATCATATTTCAAGAAAACCTGACCCAAGCAGGGATTCAAGTGGTTAACCGGCTAAAATGTTTGACCAGTTAACCACTTTAACGCCGACTAATTTCCTAAAGCAGTGGTGAGCAGTCAGTCCATCACTAACATAAACATTTTTTTATTAATAACCGAATAACAGACAAATTTTTCATATCTACATTCCATGGAAGTATTATCCGACATGTCTGATCCGAATGTAGAGCAAGACTTATCTAAATTTGACAAACAATACACAGCTCATTATACATATCCTCAGAATACCAACTTTTAACCATGAATTACTGTCATTTTAGTTTATCAATTATATCATTTAATGTACTGTATATCTTGCTAAAAAAGTGAAACAAACCTATTTTGATTTTTTTCATAATGGTGTCAATGTAGCAGCTAACAATAAAAAGCAGAAAACATTATCAACCAACAGTGTACAGTTCTTACTATCTTAATGCACTGTGTATTGCAAATGTGTTCATAAGCTGGATATTAGTACTGTGCTACTGTTAGTATAGAACGGCTATGGATTAGAGCTTTATTATTTTAAGCCGCAATACTTACCACTTCATGAACTATTGTATATGCTAACGTGCATTGTCCTAGGATCAAGTGTTTGATTATCTTATGAGTCGCATGTACACTATGCAGCGCCTTTTCCGTCTTTATAACTTGAACACTTTCGCGGCATCCAATGAAATCAACTCACCATTGGAGACTATTTCCGCAGAAACATCATAACGACGCAAATACGCAGAATTGAGTGGCAAATTCCAATTTGTATCAGTGGCCATAGAAATGTGTTCCATAGAGTTAAGTGTTTAAAACCTGTTTTGGATTCGTCTTCCATTATATGCCTGCATGTATGTGCATCTGATCAAGATACATATCGGTGAATACTTTGGTGTGGAATATTACTTTCTCCACGGCCCAAAAACTGAAGAAGCCACCAGTCCATTTATCTGATTATATTATCTAAGGCTGTAGAAAAAAATATGTTTCTGCACTGTATAATTTAGCATGATAACCATTCAATGACTTCTGATTTCATAGGCACATTTATTTGGAATTTTGAATAGGTATATTAAAGCTTAATTATTCTTCACACATTTACGAGTTCACTGAGTCATGCTATGTTTTTTTGCAAAAATCGATTTTTATGTTATAAGTGCAACCTTTTTAAATGTGACTCGTTGGTAGATTAGGCTTTCGTAAAACCTTTGGTGGGCTCATCAACTTGCTTCCAACTGATGTTCCCCATCAACAAAACGGGGGATTTTCAATGCATGCTATTATAATTGTCACTATTTTTTCATGAAACATGAGTAGAGTCCAAAAATAACTGGCAAGAGTCCTCAGTGAACAGGTGATGGAAGAATACACAGCAATGACAGATATTAATACTCATACAAACTGCAAAATAAATTACAGGTCTTCCACGCTGCTTCAGAAAAAAATTTAGGTCCAATTATGATAAACCACTTCAGTATGTATTAAACATGGAATATCATCGAATGAACATTCCGCATGAGTGCATGCTAGACGGCTCCGAATGGAAGTGTTTATAATCTGCTTCTGGAACACAGGAAATTGGACGCTCAACATAACTGCATTCATGAAGTTGAGATTTGCAATTAACAAGTTGGTGAAAATTCGACGGGCTTTCATTAAACATCAGGCGCACTCGATTTGCCAATAGTGTGTTTAAAGTGATTTTAATGAATGCCGTCGAAATTTCACCAACTTGCTAATCGCAATTCTCAAATTTACCCGCGCATGGCTGCAATTTTAAATTGGGAATTGTGTCGATGTTGAGAGATGTGAACTAGGCCTGCTGACGATTTCTGATATTGGATGAAATGGCAGGTATTCATGTCTGTTCCCATTTTTCAACTGAGGATGCAACTCAATATTTAATTATTCTATTTCCATTGCGCCTATAAAAGCAAATCAATTAGTCTACCTGTATTACAAATCAATTTGTTTTTTTGCACGGCAACGATATTTCAAGCATCGTCCAACTTAGAAACATGCTTCAAAAATTGACAAAATTACCTGAAGAATTCATTACTCAAGTTTCTGCTTTTCCCTCATTCATGCGTCTCTAACAGTCTGACTGACAGTAGACATCACAAAAATCCGAGGTAGTAGAGTTGACATAATTATCGTCAGCCAGGGGAGAATCACGAGGTTGGATCTCAAGCCGTGACATGTCAGAATGAGGCTTACGATGGTATTGACAGGAGTCAAGACAACATAGTTATGAAGTTTCCTATGAGCGGAAGTTACAAATAGTAGCGTTCCTTAATCAATCATACTTCCTTTCTCAAAAGATAAAAATGTCCATTACACCTGTTTAAAAAGATTGAGGGTTACTTCCTTAGCCAATGACTTCTTGACGAAGTCAATCCTTATCGATTCATTCAGACATTCCTCGTATAATGCGCAAATATTCATTGTCGTCTAAGCCAAAACAAAATAAACTTGCATAATTAATTGAATTATTCACAGTTTTGATTTAATATGAAACTATCTTCAATATACTTCGTAGTAATGATTTTCAAGCATTTCCTTTGAAACATTCTGATTCATGTTCGAATAATTTCAGAACCTGATATCAAGAAACTATACGTAGATTGTAAATTACAAAATTAATAAAATGATTATGACAGATCAATACCCTCAATGTCGATTTTTTTATTTAATTGTAGCATTGCCAAGACAGAGAAGCAAAAGTGTCACATTATGAGATTTCGCTCATGGTTTGGAATTCTATGTTTTCCCTAATGCAGCACTGTGGTTTGTGCTAACAAATATCATATTTCAATCAGAATTCAATAGCAGAGAACTTCATTGTTTGGTCATGTTCCCAATTATAACTGGAAGTTTGTTTTTCAACTAAGCTTGCGTTAACGGATCGAGACAGGTTCACCATGGGAAGAGAAACCACAGGAAATTCATATATACCATAATGGGAATTTAGAACTGATGACGCAAGTTTGTTTCGAAGAGAAAATGCCAAAGCCAACGTCAATGAAGGTTGACTGACGTTGAGCCAACAATATCCACACTCCTGGTATGAAAATATTTTCTAATCCAGTAATATCTACTTTGGCATCTGCTGTCTACCAGGTAGACAACGAGAACAGATTTTCCGATGTAAGACATTCAATATTTATCTGACGGGCGAATCTCCTCTTATCAAATATCGAAAGATAATTGACGTATTATTGGATGAATAAAAGAAACAAGCTTCCAAGGGCACCGTACAAATTTCTCTCACTACCGAATTCAATAAAGCTTTACCGAGATAACTCTTCTTATTATTTTTGCAGGAGCCGAATGAGAGTGATCTCCAATTTCGCTTGATTACTACCTGCTCAAATAGCATTCGTTCGAATACCAATTGCTGGAATATGACGCCCGGAAAATTAAAATTTTTGAGTTTAAAATTGAAAGTATCCTTCAATCAAAGCTATTTTCACAACAAAGGTCTGTTACTCGTAGTACATTGAATATCTAAAGAGAATGACAACTATTAAGTCAATAAAAGACACCAACACGCTTGATTCCATGATCGTACTCGCCCGATCCTGTAATCGAACCGAAGTCCGCGGTGGAGACGAGCTCGCACCTTCTTCACTAGACTACGATGACGGTACAAAAAGAATGCAAGTGAAGGCAGTAGTCATCTCCAAGTGATATCGACAGTTAATTGTCCTATTATTTTGTAGCGAGCTCGTCTCCACCGTGGACTTCAGTTCGATTCCTGGGTCAGGCGCCTGTGACGGGGAATCAAAGCTGTTGGTGTCTTTTGACTTAATACTTGTCATTCTCTTTAGATCAGCGCTTTTCAACCTTAAGTACGCGTACCCCTTGGGGTACTTGCCCTGAAATTAGGAATCATTAATGTTTCCATCAGCCTACCTTTGCGAGTCAGAATTCAGTGCAATGGTTAGCTTAATGAGCAAATATAGATCTCGACTTAACGTGGAAAGCGATTTGCATGCCTGTCTTTCAAAGGCAGAACCAAGCATGAGACAGCTGGCATCTTCGAAGCAGCACCAGCATTCTCATTAACTTTATCACGAACTTTTCTATTGTGATTGGGTTTGCTAGTTAGACACTCTCTTTGTATTCAATAGAAAAAATTGTATCTTTACAAAGAGCCGAATATCCGTGAATCATTATTTAGTGAAAACATTGGTACTCATTGTGCGTGGATATTGCTAAGGCATCAATAATTTGTATGCAAATTCTTAAATTTGTTTTTGTCATTGAATTTTTATTGACAACCTATGGGACTATTTAAGTACGGTACATAAAACTAATATCAGTAGGTTGGACTGATAGGGCTATATCTTTAACAATGTGTGTTATTGTTGGCTTACAAAGCAGTCGTAATTTTTTTAGAACACCGCACGATAGTTATAAGGAACATTTTTATATCAAGGAAATTTGCTTCGTTAATCCGTATTTATAAACTTGGATATATTAAATTTAACCGATCAGTTCCTAGAAATGCCTTCATTTTCACCAAGTAAACTGTTAATACGTGTTTCTTTTAACGGGTGGACATGCCTACTATTCAAAACCCATGAAAATTGTTTCACTCGATGTTCATCATCAGATTGTACTTCATGCATGAAAAGACCTGTTATACAGGATGGCCGCCAACAGGAGGTTCTTCATACTTCACTTGATGCTAAAAACAGCTTTCGCCTCTCCTTGAAATTTATTGACCAGATTAAAATAGTTAATTAAAAGATATGTACAATATGATATAACAAAAGATTGTACATATCTTTTAATTAACTATTTTAATCTGGTCAATAAATTTCAAGGAGAGACGAAAGCTGTTTTTAGCATCAAGTGAAGGGAAAAGACCTGTTAACCTGAAGTGTCTTAAAAATGTAGGAAAACTTCATTTGGAACAAAAATTATTTGAAAATTTTGAATGTTTTGCAAATATCGGGAAATCATGATCTAATTCGAAATTGAAGTTAGTGTCATATAAATTCTGGATTCAGTTTAAATCTCGTAATTAAAAATTCTTAAAATATCCACACATTATAGAATTAATATTGTATTTCATGCTCTTCTGTCGGAGGAAGGGGTACACGCCCCACATTTTTTGGTGGAAGGAGTACGTGCCCCTGAAAAGGTTGAAAACCCCTGCTTTAGATATTCAGTTCTACTTGTGAGCTCCTTAGGCTGCATGTGTGGCTGCAATATAATGCACGCGGTGCTCTAAGCATACAAGTTTCTTTTATAGAATAGCTGATCAATTCGTGGGAATGAGAAAACTGGTTATGTGCCGGGTGTCCATGGATTTGAGAGGTCACAATTCCAAGTTTTCCAAGTCAATTAATGCAAAGTTCCTCACGTCTTGTCGCCTATGATTTATAACCACATTTCTAGGTTTTCAAGTAAAAAAATACATTTCTCATCAATTTCACAGGTTATATGCACATGTTGATTAGAAATGCATGTCATCATATGCGTAGTTTTTCATTCTTATTTCCAGTATTCGACAGTTTTCTTCACATGAAGCTTTTACGTCACTACTCCCCATACTTGGGCTTGGACGGTGCTGACATAGTCAGCCTTATGGAGTGTTGTAGTACTTTTAGTCCGGATGCCCTTTCTGCCGACTTCCAATGACAGTTTCGGGGCTTGACTTCTAGACCAAAAGATCGCTAGGCCAAGCACTTAACACTGTGCCACGAAGACCACATGATTTCTTCACATGATAACAGCTGGAAAAATTCTCGATTCCCTCATTGGGCCGTACACACAGCCCGATAATGAAAAAATTGACTATCGTTAATGGCATTATCTATCCAATTCTAAACTGTCAAATTTCTTGTCATGTAGTAGATAGTATTGCAAGTTTAGGGAAGCCCACCTAGTCCTACAGTAAAAACATGGGGATCCCTTCTGGAACAGGAACTTAGTCCAGGTTTGAAGCCTGAGCCCGAGGAAGTACGATTTTTTACAGGCGAATAAAACAGTTCAACAAATCTGTTGACATGACAGTCAGTCACCTGCAATGCATTATTGACAACATCAAAGCCTTCATACATTGTTATCATTTTTGGGAAATTTGTGAAAGCCAAGTTTGTAATGGCATTGCGATGCGTCGTGATTTTTTTGTAATTTGAAGAGATAATTTAATCTGATGACCAATGCTATCTTCAGTTAACCAATCCAGGCACACATTCAGGTTAATTCAGGTGATGCATAATTAAACATTTAACTTTTAACATGTCGAGGCAAAGAATCTTTTCACGATTACTGTCATTATTTCTGCAGTAAATGTGCATTTCACAGATGAATAGATAAATAATTTTTTTGATTATCTTATTCTGTCATAGCTACGTTTAGATTACATGATAAATTTTATGAACACTCCCAAAGTGGTAGGCATTAAGAAGCTTGTCCACTCCATTTCAATGTCGGCAAAGCAGACAGCTATTTATCAAATACGACCTTAGTATGAGGCAGATGTCCTTTGAAATTGAAAATTTTATCAACATGGCAATAACGAATGTTTGACATATTTGATTCATATAGATGCTATAAATAGCCGTTATCGGCAACCGTGACTAATTTAGACGATGTCTCGTAAAGAAATCTGAAAGGAATCCGATTTTGTGTAATTAAAAAAATCAACAAAATTAGGGACTTCGGAAAATGGATTCAACTAAACTATCTTTGGCAAATTATAATGAGCAATTATAAGTTGCATAGATTCGACAAAATTATAGCTCGACCGATGAAAAAAGATGAGAGACCGCCAGCATCGGTAATCAAACTGCATGACCCGATTCATAATTATACAGAAATGTTGCCTTCAGATTTGAAAAATGTTTTACCGACACTTGCTTCAAAAACAGAGATTATTATGTTCAACATTATCCACATTTAGCCGCTATTTCCACTAATAAGTGATAGTGCGCCGGTTTGCAATGAATAATCGTCAATCCCCCCGCCCCGATATTCAGAAGAATGATATTCCAAGAATGAGGCTCAACTGATGAAAATTCCATTGTAGGCGAATTATTAACCCTAAGTCTATGAGATTATACTTTTTCTTAAGCAGCATTGATATTCAGTGTTGATACTGATGAGTTGTGATAAATAAGCCTTGCTGTTATTAAGCATGTAAGTGCAATTCGATATTCCGTAATTACGACCACATCAGAAATACAGGCGCTAAGGCCTTGTGGAAGTGTTCGCTCTACGCCCAGGATATTGGTTCAAACCTTGGTCGAGTCAAAGACATGACTTTCAAAATAGGTACACTCTATATTCTTGCTAAACACTAAGCACAATGAGATCGAGAGTGGGATGAACAGCAACTCGGCCGCATGGAAGGACGGCTCCTCGCCTAATGTGCTTCCGAGCATAAATATGGTCTATCCATTTATTTAATGGTTCATTCCACGAGTGTAGCGGATTCACATCTGACTACTTTTCTGGATATATCTCAGGAACAGTTGCAGATATTTAGTTGAAATTTTTCGTGCATATGCAGTGGACGCTCCTACAATTACATATGTAATTTAAAGCAGATAGCTATCATAGTTCAGTCTTGAGAGTTCAAAAGGTCACCGCAACGGATTCACCCTAACAAAATGACATACGTCGCTTTTTAAATTCAAAGTTAATTTCGTCAGCTTCTATTCACGATGCGTGCATGAAATTCTCACTGATTATTCCGGAGACATGCAAAATTGCGTGGATGTATTATGATAACTTAATTCATTGCCTAATTAGAGTTATCATTAATTAATCACCGTAACGGATTCACATCTTTGTCGCACAACTTCATTTTTTGCTTTACGACTAAAATAGTCATTTGTGTTGTTTTGCATTGGTTGGCAAGTAGGCCTGTTTTGGATTAATACAGTCGAATTTTCAACTTCTTCCTTTTTCATTCTGCAAAGCATGTACTGTTAACATGCATATATCAATCGAAAAGACACAATCAAAATGTGGTCGCTACAGAACTTGTGCTGTACTCTCATAAATGCTAACAATTAATAAATAGGCCATTGTTATTTTGACATGTGGTACTTACTGATATTTAACAGTAATAAAAATACACATTAGACAAATATGACAGCATAGGAACATTATAATGGAGTCTACATAATGATTCTTGAAACTTACAGCGACTGCTCCGGTTTACTCATGAAAATTTGTGAATCCGTTACGGAGATGTGAATCCGTTACATGCCCAACGTAACGGATTCACCAATATTGTCATTCTTCTAGAGGAACAATAAAACAAATTAGCCGCAAACTATTTATTGATTCAAAGTAACATATGGCAGTGGCTGACTTTCCATGAAGTCACTGGCCAACCTTGACAAAAACAAGCGCAGGAAAAAACTTTTTCAATTTTTTGCGTAACGGATTCACATGGAGAATTTCGAAATTTCAAAATGGCGCCACTCTCTTTGCATTGCACGGAATCATCTTATACTTACTGACATATGATAGGGAGGGCATCTTCAAAAATAGTTCTGATTCATTAGATAAGCTTTCGGTCGTTTGTATCATACTGAAATCCTTCATACATATATAATACTGAAAAATGAGCTTTTAAATAATGTGCAAAGCATGTACTTGAACATTTAAAAAAAACATATTTGTGATATTTTTGATGCAAATTTCACTCATATTCTTGAAATTGAACGCATTCCCTACCACTCCATGAAATATAATGTAAATTGGAGCAAATTAAAAAAATGATGTCCATGTCCACTTTCTCGTGGAATGAACCTAATGTAAAAATTGGATTTTTTGGATTGCAATAGTTTTCATCTGTGGTCTCCACGGCTGAGTGGTTAAGACTTCTATCTGATTATCTTTTGGTGACTTGGTCGCATGGTTGAGTCACGAGGGAGTCCCTAGAAGTCTGCAGGAAGGGCATATCACTCCAGCAAGTCTGACTATGTCAGTACCGCCCAAGACAAATGCCCGATGGGGGAGAAGCAGCGTCAAAGCTACGATTGTAGCCCTGATGATTAAAATAGTGTCATATTAGCCAATGCTGACGAGATAAAACGTTGGAGGAACACTTTAAATAGTGCTGAATGTTAATACAGTGGTAAAATCGTTTTATCATAAGAATAAGATCGTAAAAACAACTCGCAATCGATTTTACGTCAATCACTATCTTTACATGTAGAAGAAGGAGCGGAAGGCTTATTTGATAAGATTTACGATGGATCAACGAATTTCGATCGAAATGTCTCCAAAATGCTTTTGATCTCAAACGATGCCTGCATGGGAAATGAAGATTTCAACACAAAATCAGTGGGAATGGGAATACTAGTGTTTTATAGTATTCTAATTCTAGAATACTTGTCTTTTAATCAAACAATGAACGACCGCAGGAAAAATATTAGTTCCATGAAGAATTTGACGAAGCTAAATAGACATCAAGATTGATAATCATCTCTTGTTGCTTATATCCAAGATGGAAATTTGCCAAAAATTAGCAACTTTATCTGCAAACTAATGGATGGATAATCAATGTGTCTTCAGTCACATTAAAATGTCATCACTAGCTGATAAATTCTCAGTCATCCGGAACTGAAATGTTTCTCAAAATGAAGGAAACCTCCCTTTACATTTTAAGGCATCTTTTTCATTACAATGTGAGTCTGACATTAGCTTGGTTGTACATTGTTGGAGAAGAAATAACTGATGCTGGTGTAATGAGATTTCATTCATAAAATCATTATTTAATTCAATCAATAGTTGACGGATCAAACAAAAATATGTAAAGCGTCATCGAGTTTATTATGCGAAAAAAATATATTTCATTATATCAAACAATATACTTGCTACATTTGCACTTGTATTTGTATTATGGACTAAATGAGGAAAGTTTTCTTGAATGAAGGCCTATTTGTACTCACAAAATTCCGAAAGAAGAATTCGAGTATGCATTTGCAATAGTAATATATTTATCCCATTTGTGTAAATTTAAAGCACACCTAATTATAATTATATATAAATATATGCGGTGGTGGCTGCTTAATGAGTCAACGAGTAATAAGTCAATCACGTTGTTATTCCCTGACCCGGTCCAGATTTACCCTATCTCTTACATACAACGATAACTTCGCTTTAAAATTCCACAGAACCCGTCTTTTGTGAGTCATGTCAGAAAACAGCTGTTGAGACGATGAAACTCAATCGATAAATCCTCCAATTCGGCTGTTATCTGACGAATATTTCTAATGAATGCATTCTAATATGTATTATAAATATTTCTTATAATTATCTATATAATAAAAAGATATGAAGTCATATATATAGCCTAATATAATCTAATACTTCTTAAACATAAATCATCAAAAATCTTGTCTGTCACACATGCTCATGTATTATTTGCAACATATTTGTAACTATTTATGAACTTCCTGATGGGTAACTCACATGTCTGACATTTTGTAAGGCAGCGACGGCATGGTGTCCAAGTTTATAGCTTAGATGTGCGTGGCAACCCAATTTTCGACTATTCGTCATTTAAGGGTAAATTAAACTATTATTGAATATTGTTGCTCTTGGCTGCGACTAATATTAGAAAGTCCCATCCGGTTCATGGAAATTTGTTGAATATTGCGCGTTTTTTAATGTGATATTTATCGGTATTTTAAATAGCAGTGTAACTTCACTGGAAGAAAAATTACTGACTTAATATTCAGCAGAGTTTTTGAACGATGACATGATGCCAAAGCTTATAGAATATTGAGCAGGTTAATTTTGATTTTACTCCAAAGACAGGCTTATTAAAAATAGAAAGATATTGCTTAACATGTAATGTTGTTCAGTATGTCCATATCTAGTCGATGCGTCAATTTAACTTTTCGTTAAACATTTTGCAATGTTGAAAAATGCATATTCAACAGATTTCATAGTCTTCAACTCCACGGAAATTTCCTTATCGCAGTCTTTCTTCTATTGTGATATTAATATTCAATTATACGGGTACCTATGTTGACACTCGTCTATTCATTGGAAGTTATAGAACTCGCTAGCGTTCTATCTACATTCTCAATGTCGTATCGACATGTCGTGACACTCAGAGCGCTAAGAGTTTGCGTCGATACATGCGGTGCTGTCAAACCGTCTAGATCTATGGCTTCGAATAGTAGCTGCGAAGAAGATAAAACTGTGAAGATAAAAAATGTGTGATATAAACTATACTCCATCCTTACACCTCCTGTACTCAATATTTCATGTTTTAGGCCTGCTAGGTTTTGTATGGGTCCAACAAAAGGCCTATTAACTTTAGATTGATAGCTACTCCATGCTCATCGGACAACAACTATCACCGGTATGTGTGACTACATGAACATACAAAGCAAATGAGTAAAGATCACTTTGTTGTCATTTTAGCCTAAGTCTTTTACATTAATTACAAGTTAATTTCTGTAATTTTACTGCAAGACATACAAATGCTAAGCACGGAATGTCAAGCAACACATTTTCCTTCTCCTTGGCAATTCCTGCAAATATCGAGTGAATAATGCAAATTGCTCTTCCAGCATAATTTAAGCGTCTTTACAATTTCAACCATAAATCTTGTTATAAAACAATTGCAAATTTTAAACAACTATAGGTTTTGAATGAATTTTGTGGATAAGGGAAAGCAGCATAAATTTATAGATATGGGCATTGTGTGCGTGTTTGCATATAAAAAAAGTCTGCATTTCAATTCAAGAATAATAGCACATCATTATATGAGTCGGTTCCCCCACACATACCTAGACTTTTCTAATTATCAGTACATGCACAGGAACATGCTATTTGGCTAGAAAAAGTCAATAACACAGTAGATTACATTTCTACGAGAAAAAATCGAGCATTTTGATAACTTTCACTTCAAATCGTTCTTGCTCAGAATATGAAGAAAATTAATAAGAAAAGTATTTATAAGAAAAAATGTAGCTGTTCTAAGGGAGCTGTGTCAATGAATAGTATACTTGAAAAAAATCAAGGAACTTCTAAAATATGTTCAATACAAAAACATGCTACAAAACTCCGTACTGTCATCACACTTCGGAGCTTGGTATATGATGAAATACGAAATATTTGGAAAATAGAAATTAGCTTTCAAAAATATACGCACAAGAGGAGACAACATGTAAAATCATGACGATTTTGTAATAATAGACTTAATTCGTCAAGAAGTAACAGAAGTTTGCAAATTCTAAAAGTTTTGGAAATAAACATATGATGACTTATTTTATCTTTTCAAACACATTCAGAAAATCATTCATAAATGCTAATCTGCTATATCACGTCAGCGCGTCACTTAAAATGATTTTACAAAGCAGGTTGTTAAAAAGACGAGACAATTTGCTCTCCACATCAAATGTTTCTACGATTTATTTGCTAATAACTTTGTTATCAGTTCACAAAGCATCGTAGCTATCTTTACAATTTCCTAATACATGTAAAAGCAAATTTATGCACACCATAATGACTATAGCTCTAAGACGGTAAACTGTGACCACAACACGCTTTCACTGCAGGTTTGTTAAATGATATTTCGGTAATTCATTAAGAGGACACACATGCAGCACCTGGCTTTAGGGCATGTGTTGCATCTATAACACTTGCAACACCGTTGCCGGCGTCCCTACTTGCGGATGACCGTTTAGCTTAAGAGGTCGTCACAAAACTTGAGATTCAGGTAAATGAGGATGTTATCTGAGTATGCAAATGTCCGTGACAGTGCGCGACCGCATAAGCTTTACCTTCATATTTCCTTAATGTTCAAAATTTCAGAAGATAACCAAATCTATATTTTTCACATCGATATTCGAGTTGATATTGAACATCTCTCGGCACATAGGGGACCCACCGGCCCAAGCTCTCATCAGGGCCTGTCCTAGGCCAATTGGACCCCATCCCACTGCTCATCCCTGATGCCTATACAGTGAATAACTCTGACGAAGCAGTTACGAAGAACCATTAGTCAGTGAACTGGATGCATTCATCAAGCACAAACGAATTGTGAACAACACTTACTATTATCCAATCAACATCCATCCTCAAAGCATGAAAATGCGAATAAGAGATGAAAAATTGATCGATGAGTGCACGCTTGAAGTACATTTTCGGAAAAACTTGCTGCTAAACGCACTGATATAGGCATTATCCAATAATGAATGACTACACGTGGAGCACTTATTATTGAAACTGACTAACAATATTTCATCAGTGTTTTATTGAAGATCTGAGAATGTAACCTGCAGTCAAGCCGCTCTATCTTCAATGCAGACTACCTTGTCTATAGATTTGGTCTCATCTTTCAAATTTGTGCCTTTGATAATTGTCGTAGTAAACGTCGCTCAATTTGGTGAAGATATTCGTCATAATGTGTTTTGTGTGCACATTGCACACGGTGCTCGGGACGGTCTGCGGTAGAGTCTCCCAGTAAGTTTGATGAGTTTAGCGTCGGTGGTGACCGCTTCAGCTCAGCTCCTTCTATTACCTTGGTGATATGGTGAGTGCCACAGGTGGATCCGATCTTGCACTGACTTCGAGAGTAAGGTGTGGATGGGAGAAACTCCATGAACTTGCACCTTTTCTGACATCCAAAGCTCCCGCCTTGAAAATGAAAGGCCAGGTGCATTCTGCTGTGTCCGTATCGCGATGATGTACGGGAGTGAGACGTGTGCCGTGAAAAGTGATCAGATCATGAATATTAAAAGATCAGAAAAGAAAATGGTAAGGCAAATGTGTGGTTTGAGGCTGGCCGACGGACACAGGAGTGAAGACCTAAGAAGATGAAGCTGGTATGTATTTCCAATGTTCTGTGAAGCGGACTGCGGTGGCATGGCCACATTCTGAGAAGAGATACGAATGACTGGACGAAAAGATCTTTCCAATCCTGTTGGTGGTCGAAAGCAGAAGGCCGAGAGGAAGACCAAGGAAAAGTCTCCGAGGATCTTCATGCTCTGGCCTGAATCCAGTAATAGTCTATGATCGACAGAAGTGGAGGCGCGCCATCAGATAGCAACAACCGTCTGACCCCATTCAGCATAGACAAGGACGAAAACGACGAAGTAAATAAATAAGTAATGCAACAATCCTCCGCCACGGATTGACTGTTAGTAAGCCTACTCCATTGTCGACTTTCAACTGAACATTGTAAGGAAGCTGAAGAAAGCTGTCAGCACTATTCTCATGTTTCCCTTATTGATATCTAATCGGCATGTAAAGTGAAAGCTGCGAATGATGGTTCATCATAGGAAAAAATCATGTGCAGTCCACTGCAATCGCTGTGATCACTACTAGATAAGCGAGCACACGATGAAGTTGAACAATATATCTCTCTTTTCATCGGGGAATTCCTTAGTCCAAATAATAGCGATCCCAATAATATACCAACGATTTCACCTCACTCTCCGGAATGCATAAGATTTGAACTAGGCATCATTCCGAGAATATTTTTCAGAATTAATAGTAAATTAGATAATTGAAATTCTCGTTTCAGTGTTTCACATCAATATAAATATCAAGAAAATGTTAACGAGAAAGCAAATTTATGAAATTGTCGAATGATTTGTAATCTTTCAAGCAAGTTAAGTGAAATTTCATGTCATAATGTGTAATGTAGCGATATCAACACGTGAAGTATTGTCACATTTTCTGACAAAGTTTGCCAAAGCCCACTCACTGGTATAACAAAACTGCAGACCTTAATTTGCAGATATTGACATCAGCTTATTTTATCATGGACTATGCTTTAAAATCAGCTTCCTGTGACTTGAATTAAAGCTTACTAATACCCCGGATGTTCTTACTGTCGACTCCTGGCAACTTTCTCAGACTTAGCATACTGTAGCGCAAGCATATCATCTTGGTAAGTGGGTTGCTACCATTCCAACTGTGAAAGAATGCAGTGAAAGAGAAGGTTGCTTGCCCAGACTATCACATTACGCATAAATAAACACTAAAATTACCGATTAATGACTCTGAGTTGAAAAGAATCTAGGAGATAGAATTCCACTACTAATTATGTGGTTGCAAGGCTTCTAAAGTTCAATCATTTTCAGGGAAGTTTTCTTCACAACTACTTAATCATCAAAAGATAATTCTCATCTAACAATTCCTTTTCTTTCAGGAAAATGAGTTCAGACAAGCGCATCTTCAAATCACTTCACTATCTCGTCACAGGTGGGAGAGTTGCATTCATTCGCCTTATAGTAAAACCTCTACTGAAACCTTGACAACGCGAGGAACAACTGCAGACACCTCAATACATTCATCCCCTTTTTGTAGCAACGTTGATAACAAGCTCGAACTCAATAAAACATTCCCCTCTCGATGCACCGCAGACGAACTTCCACGCTACGGATGTTGGCAGCAGGAAGTTGTTTTATCTCTTAGCAATTTTCTTGGCCCATTTGTCTGGCCATAGGCCGCATGAATTTGACATAGTTGGGTTGAAAAGGTCACAGCGTGGAAATCTGACGATCCTTCGAGCTGGAAAGGTTTCGAGGTTATCTGGCCTTTATTATCTTTGTGCGTACGGCGATTTAAGCCGATCTGGGACATTGACTGCTTACTAAAGAGTTCATCTTAAATCAATATTGACACCTTTAGCTCTAATCTGCAGAGAATTAACACTTTCGTTCCTAACCTGATATCATGAACCTTTCCCGTTCGTCAATATAATCTTGACAGCGAAGTGAACGAGATATTGTTACAGTGGATATTGTGCTTCCAAAACTCCAGTTGTCATTCCGTCGCTAAATATTCAATCATTTCAGCCAAACACAACTGCAGGTTGTAAATATTATTTCAAATCAAAAGCCAAATAATGTCGATAAACAAAACACCAGCATGGAAAGACAATACATTGTTCGAAAGTATTTCCTTTTCGATTTTGATGCGCAGTTGGTCGGGTGCTGAGAAGAAACAAAACGCTCGTGAAAAGATGTGAACACTTTTATTGTTCAAAAATGTAAACCTTATACTTTATGGATACTACACATCTGAAAATGTCATTCATCAAAAAGCAAGTAGGACTAATGTCGATTCATACAACAGCGTAGTCCGATGAATATCTCACAATCTTTTAAGTCAGTGAATTGCGGTATGTAAATGCAGCTTGGAATCACTATTTCTGAACCATCACAGAAGCCATTAATCGAAATGTCTTCGAAAGAGCTACTGATTGCGACCTACTCGTACATTTTGCACTGGCGAAGAAAAAGAAATATTTCCCGGCACAATGTGCTACAAACATGAGCAAGTGCATTACATATGGTCAGAAGAGTGGTATTTATAGTATTGTCTGATATTCACATTAAAATTTGTGTAATGAAAGCATCGATTCTTCTTTGTCCATAGCATATTGCTATCAATCCGGACTCAGACTCGGACTCGGTGGCTACAAGCCGGACCCGGACAAAAGATCGACCGAGTTCCCAGCTATGCAGCAAAATACGAGTGCCCAGGAAGGCTGACGTGCGTAGTCTGGTTGAGGTGTGATTCACCAGCTGCACTCTACTCCATGCTGATGACCAGACAGCGACAATTTAGGTGAATCACCTAAAATAAATTTTTTGCCTAAATTCTGGATATTTTGTAAAAAACACCTAAATCACCTAAATATTGTCATTGTGACAAAAACGTGAAATTTGATTAGCTCATCTACATAAACTCACATTGGAGGACATTGAGAAAATCGTTGTAGCGAATTACTTTTATAATCGGAATAATGAAGACATTGATGAGTGATTCTGGGTAGTGCCACATGTTTCTGGTCACAGTTTCTAATTCTTTCATACATATTTATAGAGTTTATATTGCATTTAAAATACGAGTAATTTTGATCAGTTTGACACATACACAATTGTACAATTGAATTGTCAATATACATTTTGAAACATGTATACTTAGTTGCTAATGTTTCATCTGTGCAGTTGTTGTAGCTTGAATAAATTCGTTCCGAATCGCCATTAAATCTAGGCTTTACTTGTCATTATCTTTTCCTATTATTTTTTTGAACTTATACGTAGATAATTGTCGAGGTATTTGTTTACAAATTAGTTACCGAAAAAAGCACAATTCATGGAAATTAACGAAAACCACCATTGCTCTCAATGAATCTAGATATTTTGATGGATTTTTGATTCACCTAAATTTGTAAAATTATTCACCTATAAACAACCTAAACTGACAAAAATATTCACCTAAGATGTCGCTGTCTACTGATGACCTTCAATGACGCCTTTCTTGAACAAGTTGACTTTACTTTGATTTGAAACCATGAACCGCGTTATTATCACTGTGCTCAACGTTGGAGGAGGGGGGTACACGTTTGACAAGCAGTGTCCAAAGATCATATGTGACAGGATCAAGTAGTCCATGGTGAGGATTGAATTTATCTTTACTATTAGTTCTTTTAAGAAGACGCAAATACTGTGTACGTGTGCGTTCACAGTTCCAAATCCTGTTCTGATGTACATTTATGTGCGGTATGATTTTATCGTCTTGTCTGCTTGTGAGATTAGTGTGGGCCAATCTCACCTGAGTGAGTTGTTTTCATATTTATGAGAATTGTGTCTGCAGTCATGGGTGAATGGGTTGAGTGTATGTAAGTCTCAAGATTGGCACTTGTGAGCAACAAATTCACATCCAATTGTGTGGATAAATCAGTCCAACTTTCCCTTTGCAACCAAGTTGGGATAGCGTGGCAAGTATATAGACAGTAAGGCAGTAGTATAGACCCAAACATTATACGGCTTTCAAAAACATGGGCTCCGCAACTAGTAGTCGTGTGCTAATGCCAATCGAGTATACGAATAAAGTAGTAGCAAGCAAATGAAATTCAGCAAGAATATTTGAAAAAAATGTCGGCCTGTCAAAAATTAGTGGTTGAATTCCTCCACTCGTAGTCAAGGTCTAATTAATAAAGCATTTTTCTGGGTTCATTGAGGCGTAGTTTATTACGTGCAGAAACATGCTTAGCAAGGCATCGAATACTATGTGAACTAGCATAAACTCGCGCAGGTGATGACCATTTTGCACTTTTATGAGAGGATATTCAATACAAAAGGAGCATGGTTGGATAATTCGAATGTGAATTTTTGTTTTTTGTGATATCATATTGCTCATTTAGTTGTTAATTAATGGTTTTGCAAATTCTAAAGACGATCCCTCACCCACAGATGCACCTCCCAAGGGTCTAAGTCGGAATTAGTCATTTCACATCATCGATTCAAACAATGTCCGCGGGCCAGATTGAGAAGATAGATATGAGAAGCGATAGCGGGCCACTCAATATGTCCCGACGGGCCACGCGTTGCCCACCACTGCACTAGACTAAGGTGATCATACAAATTTTGTCCAAACTGGGACATTTTAGAGCACCTAAACTCTTTCACGATGAATCAATTTTTTAACTTCGTCATCGCAATTGAACGAGATTCTTGACCCAATTTTGCCGTTATTGTTATGCTACTGCCTTATCTACATAGCATTATTGTCATCATATCATGGTGGCTATTAGTTTTACGTCACTGATTTTGAGCTTGTCAAAATAATTGTTCTCAATCAAAGATACATATTGAAAATCTGAAATTGCACAAGGAGATCTAACTATTCGTAAAATTACCATTTTCGGAGCCAGTCAAAATTTTCACCGGATAGAGAGCAGCTTTCAAAGGTTTTTGGTTTCCTTTGACTTATTCATGAAATTCGAAGCAATTGTCTGAAAGTTGCGCTGCGTATAACTCATCAATAAAATTTATTTGAATGAGCAGAATGGACCAGATCTAAACAATCCTCCATCTGCATCCAGGTGGCGAGTAAGTTCAATAGACTCCAAGAAAATGGAGCAGATTTGTGTGAAAAGTTCCACTTTTCGAAATAAGACACTCATGTTTCGAAATGCTCATCAGGAAAAACAAAGAAGTTGTTTTGTATCATACCAATCGCGTTGCAAGCTACGAGTCAATCTTTCATACTTTGCAGTCTACATATGGCAAGTCTTGTTGAAGATGTTAATTAGTACCGGCACTTTGTATGACTTGATTTATATACAATGCCTAGAAGAATCCTAAACTGGGACGAATGGTCATCCTACTAGACCAGACTGACGTACAAATCAAACCGGAACAAGATACAAGACAGGTCGATAACTAGCAATCTCGTGCAAACAAACTTTGAGAGCATCTTTTCTTCACAATATTCATCTCATTCTCTTCGTCACGAAGCTTTGTAGAAAATATGACGTTTTACTTCCAGGGCTACCGAATATCCCTTCGATAAGGCGCTCTCATTGTGATCCAAAGAATTCTTTTATTCCATCACGTCAAACAAGAATAGGAAATGCTTGTAACTCGGAATGACAGCAGGAGAGCAAAAAAGATAATTCATCTGGTGACACAAGACATGTCACTCAAATTCCTCTGAGGAGATCGGAACACTTTCCCAGATGAAAACATTATATTCTTGGAGTGACACTATCATATTAAGACGCTATTCTGACCTGCTTTTTTATCATATGAACTTCTAATTGACTGGATCGTTCGGATACGGAGGCAATGCATTTATAGAGTATGATGTAGATGAACTCAATCGATCTCAGATATTAGAATGATCGACTCATCAATGAGTAGAGAAAATTATCAGTCATACTTTTTATTCTTGTTGCTACGCCCCCATATAACTATTTCAGTTATTATTAATATCCTTGCAATATATGTATGGACATAGGGCTAATTCAGCGCTAGCAGTATCTCAAGGTCATACCCACATACAAAATACACAACAGTGGGAACCGATACGGATTAAGTGTCGGACCTCTATGAGCAAAACAATTGACTTGCATTGCTCGGTTGTTCTATGCTAACAGTTACAACACGCTCGTAGTTAAAAGCCAGTGGTTGTCGAAGTTAAAACATACAAAATCACACACAGTCGTAAAATATGCTGACGACATACACCTGGCTATACCTCTAAAGACTGCTCATGACACCACTTCTACAATCATGGAAGAATTTTATAATGTCGAAGCGTGGTGCGTACGTCAAGGGTTGCAGCTCAATCAAAGCAAGCCCAAAAGTCTTATTTTGTACAAGATCAAATGTCACGCCTGATATTCCTCAGCTCAATGTAGTTTCCCATCTAAAAAAATATTTTGTTTCTCTAGACAGCAGATTGGGATTTTCTCAGCACATCGCTGCCATCAAGTCTAAAGCTATTTCATGTCTACATGCACTCAGACTGCTACGACCTCATTTTTCTCATTTGCAACTTCACGCAATCAAAACTGCTTATATTCGCTCCATATTTGAATATGCTTGCCCATCCTTCTGTGGTTTGAATAAGAAGCTATCAAATCAATTACAAAGGGTTGACAGGAGAGCTCACAACATCATGTTCTTTGGTATTACTCACAACTCATGCTCATGGTCCTCGGACAACATCCAGTCGAGACGAATTCACATTGCGAAAAAGCTATTTGATAAGATCAGAATTAATCCGAACTACATATTAGCTCATCTTTTCTCAGAGCAATTGCCACGCTCAAGACATTTCCGCGCCTTCCTTTCGAGAACTGACTTGCGCTCGCGTTCTTTCTTTCCCTTTATGATCTATATTTCAAATGTCGACCTAACTAGAGTAATTTGAATATGTCTTGCAGATATTTTATTTTTTCTTCTGTGTATAATTTGCAAACCATTGTATGTTCGCTTTCTATTCATTGAAAATAAAGATCACAACAACTACTACTACTACAATACATTACGTCTGCTTATTGAAATGCACCCAATGAACAAGCGGCAACAGAAAAATATTTGCAAGTAAGACATCGGTTATGCGATTAATCTAACATTTAACCACTTGACTCTTCAGATATGATAGTTTGAAAAAGTCATGTCGATGTGCCTCACTATTCTATAGAATTTGAGAAAAAATTGATAAAGAAGATATGACAGGAGAAATCCAAATGAGATTGATAGAGCAAGGCAAATAAATATCGATCAATATTCGACTTCACTAACCAGACATGGTCTTCTTGTGTCTAGGTAATGAATAGCCTTCATCATAATCCGCCTGTGCTCCAGATCTTGTGGATTCAGCGTCTGGTGAACAACTACGTTCACTGCGAACTCCTCCAGCACCTGCATTAACACCTTCCTCTCCATCTTCTTCATCCTCGGTATTGAATCCCATTTTGTAATCTTCGTCGATGTCCAAAGGTCGCTTCTGAGAGCATATCCTGGCCAGCGCAAAGATTAGAATGATAGGAACAATGCCGAGTGCTGAAATAAAAAAGAAATACAGACTACTGAATTAGCTTCAAGTGTGCATTAGCTTACTTAGTAATGTGAAAAATATACATGTTTAAACTAATGATGATTTGTCAAGAAAGCAACAATTCCTTATTTATGACATTTTAATGTCTACAGATAAAAGTTTTGCTTTCTTTGAATTCGTTCAAGCTTCTAAGAAAATTATTATTTATTTGATGTCTGGCAAGCAACACAGTAATACCCTTTGTTAATTTATGCATAATTATCAAATGCCCTTAGCAATGTATGTGCATGTAGGACGTACACGTGGTTTGAGTGCGTGTATATTTAGCGCAAGAATTTTGCATCAGATTAGACGGTTTCAAGCCACAGGCAAAATTTTGTGTTTTAGGACGCCATACAAGGGCTCTGAAAGAATTATAGAGATAATCATGCAGCGGATTTAAAGTTCTTTGACGGGGTCATATTTGTATTTATCTTTTGCTTCCAGACAGTCTATTTATCATTTCGCTTCCTTCGAAGTTTCTGATCCCATTTATACGAAATTTCATCTTTTTTCTTCTTTAGAATTGAGTCATAATATGCGTGTAGTTCATTTGCTAACGCCTTTAACATTAATAATAATCATAATCAGCGTACAATTGAAGAAAAATTACAACAGCCCCGATAATGATAATCGTAGTGCTCCAATAGACATAGACCTTCGAGTGAATCGAAATATAACGAAAAATAACTATGTTCGTTTATATAGCTTTGACAAACTACGAGTAATAATGAACGTCCGCTGGCTTAGAAAGGAATGTTCGTGAAGCTGGAATTGATCAGAAATCATTGCGGGCAGCAGCAGGTGGCAAAGCTGATGCTGAGAATCTTCCACAATACCGGTATTCAAAAATTATACCGGTATAAATAAAAAAATAAAAACAATACCGGTATAAATAAAAAAAATAGCGGTATTCGAAAAGCAACTGTTTTCCGTCGATACGCTAGAGGGATGAAGTCGCTGCAGTTATGATGTCAAGTGTCACATATAATTCGATGAGGACGTCACCGAATCTTGTCAGGTTTGGTGGATAGACCAACACTTAATTCTGAGAAGAGTGGCGCACAATGTTCCATGATACTTCGCATGCAGTTCTCATAAATTTGAACAAGCTGACTTAGGAGCAAACCTATGCTTTTTCCCTCACCACTCAGTATTACACAATGGAATGAGGTTGCATCGATCGAGAGCTTTTTGAACATTTTTGATGAAGCAAATTAGGAAATTTCCCTTTTTCATCCCTTCATCATGGCTCCTGTTTAGTTCTGCAACTGTTTCGATGAGACCTCTGTTGGTATCAAGGGATCCTTTGCAGAGTTTGCATAGTGCCACGGTCGCTGCAAGAAAGCCAGCCAAGGTGTTGGCAATGACAGAAAGAGAATATTAAGGAAGGTGCTACTTATCGTGACAAACGTTAAGCATTATTTTATTGATGAGTTTTACTTTCAGTCTCGATGGTCAATTCTAGTCGCAGATATTGACCAATGAAAGATGCATGATAAATGGGTTACCTCGGATTCTAGTGATGAGGAGAGGGTAAATTATGACAAATTTTTGGGGGTATAGGGCCACTTATGATGGAGTTTTCTAAGTGTCAATTACCACTTTTTAGGTGCCTTTTAGGGCTTTTCAACCAATTTAGGGCTTCTAGGGGTCCACAGGAGCCTTGCTGATTTGTCACAAATTTTGAATTCTCAGATTCACACCTAGATAAAAATTGTAAGTTACATTAATGTTGTATTTGCATGCTGCCTGTGACGACTATTGCGTATCAATGTAATAAAGTCGCCTATATACAACATTTATAAATCTTCATTTTGAAAAATGAACCAAAACTATCATTTTATAACTAAATACAGACTTTTGATGAAAAAGGACTCAAGCATGTCCAATTGTCCATACAGAGTTAAGGTTAGGATTGGCTCGATATAGGCTATCTAAAAAAGCTAAGGTTGTGTTATTATTGCATTTGATTGGAATAATTGACTTCTGAATTTGCTATCACAATTACATGTAAATAGTTGTTGCAATACAAATTGAGCTTAAGGATCACCTTTAAGTCAAATTCGCCTTTAATAAAATCATGGACATCGCATAGCATACTTATGGGTAGTCGGAAAAACACAAGCAAACAAGAAGTGTCCTGTTAAACCGTCATTATGCAGATGAGAATATTTCCCACTGCAAATGATGCTTTTGTCATCGCGCTTCTAACCATTAGTCAAATCACTGAAAATGTTATCAAGATTTTTTCGTTCATCACATTTTAAAATTTCATTCTAGAAATCTTGTGTGAAAAGAAGCACCTAACTATGCTGCAACTACACGAGGAATATTCTTGTTTTTATCGACGTGATGAGGCGTGCTCTGCATAATCAATAAGTCAAAAATGACTGACAAATTTCATCTCTGAGTCAGCAAGGTACCTACATCCTTTACAACGCCGGCAAAATGTGCGCCACAATTTTCATGCCAGACAAGATGATAGACTTAGAGATTAAATCTACACCATCATTTAGCAACCACTTATTGGTTGAGTTCGCGACAGATATTTAAGAATTTCTGTTATGTAATAATCTCCGGTGACCCGATAGCCTGATTTTAAGGCCGAATAAAGTGAGAAAATGAATTCAGATGTCTGTACAGAAAGTTCCTTCAAGGAAAAATTTCCCTAATGCAAATAAACTACTTGTGGAGTGGCATCAATATTCAATAGAATGGAACACCCCTTCAGGTTATAATTGATTCCTCCCGAAAGATGATGTTTTCGCAACGTACTTGTGACTATCGGCCGCGTGTGTATTTACGATCGAGACAAGTCTCTCATGTTCCCAAGAATCCAGGACCTAGGTGAAGAAATTCCCAAATATGAGTAAGAAAACGAAAACGCAACCTTTTTAGTGAAATAAACTGGTAGACTATAGCACTATTCATCGATAATCGGTAATAGCTAACCGACAAACACGTTGTGACCTTTCACTTGAGGTCAATGGCCCTAATCTAGTGAGAGACGCCAGGCTTTAAAGCATTTTTTTTCTAAAAAATTAAAAAACACTTTCTCGTCTTTTTGTGTATGTATAATTTTAGTGGTTTCTTGCGACACTTGATATAACATTCGACTGCAAAAATTAATGATGGAACTGTGGATGTCATAGTAATCTAAGTCTCAGCTGTTGTGTATTTTCATTGATATTTGGGATCATTTCATGGGGAGTGAATGCACTTAATGTAAGTTGTGCTGTACTTGCGGCACATAAAATGAAAACAGAAGAGCTGTTTGTTTAGTGGCAGATGAGAGGCGAACAGCAACTTAACATTACTTACATTTTAGAAAACTTTCTAAATGAAAAGTCAGCATAACAACAAAAGGGAAGTAGACAGAAGGAAATTCGATGCGTACAGACCGACCGAAGAGATGCCAGATGCCCGAGAGAGCAAATGTAGCTCGCTGATGTGGCATGTTTAACTTCAGTGTAGAAGTTCAGCGCAGGGTTCTCTTAGAACTGTCTATTAGAACATCATGTTGAACATTGACGTTGATAACTGATTCAATGACCTAAACATTTTAAAAGATGTTTTAAAATTATTGCATCTAATAAACAAAGTATAGAACAACAAACAAGAAAAACTTCATGTTTTTTGTTTAAAAAATTCAAAAGAAACTGATAATTCGGATTGGTTGGAAACGCTGATGCTGGCGATGAAAACTGATAGAAGGACACTTAGCTACCAAGGTAAAAGCCAGCAACAATCAGCGCCTTTTGTCTACACACAATCTCAATGACGCTTATTATCAATTTGCGGTCACATAATTAAATGAGACACAAAATTGTCACATCGTCAAATTTATTTAGAAAGTTACACATTCAAACATGCGTGCATGTACTCGTAGAATCTTACTTTTCGTGATCAAACAAAAAGTGGGAATGATAACCATGTGGAAAGCAAAGGATGAAGGAAATTTTTCATAGTACACATAGAATCGCATTTAAGGGTTCATGCAATTTCATACGATTCTCGCATGATAATTCTGAAAGGTCATACTAGATTTTCTTACAGATTTCTTCGGGATTTTTGTATTGGCCGATCACGACACAGTTAATAACTTGGATTCATGATAAGCAGGTAGCTAGTTGGAAATCACTACGAGCAGTAAGATACTCCAAATAATGTAAGGGTCTCTGTCATCTTAAATCCACAAACGCATTTGCTCTTCTGATGCCCAAACCGAAATTCCATCATCATCCCATCAAACCGAACCGACTCCGATGGTATGACAGTACCTCATAAGTCTATTGGCTTTTGCGATTTCTATATCCTTGCATCTTCGCTATCCCTGGCATACTTCTGTTCCTCTGCATTTTGCATCCAGATTAATGTACCGGTCTTGACTTCAGTCTTTCTGCATGAAATCCTATCCACCCAGGGTGTATAACGGTTTCGGATTTTCATTTTCCCTGACTTTTCCAGGTTTTTCCAGGTAACTCAAAAAAAATTCCCGGTCGCCTTTTGGGTTTGATCGAGTCTCAATTCAAGGTAGTTTCCATGTTATGATGCCTAGATATATTCATTTCTGTGCGATTGATGGAAAGAAATCAGTATGGAAACATATAATAGCCATGTAGTTCTCACAGTTATGCACGGTACATGAAAAGATAGAACGTAAAATAAAATAATGTTTAACACAGTAGGTCGTATATTGATAACAATCATCATGATTGTGTGATACAAAACCGGTCATTAAAAACAACCCGTAAAATGATTTAAACTGAATAACAGAGTAGTACTGACTAGTAAAAATTACAGACCTTTTGGTATGCAGCTCTGAGAAGCAGAAAACAAGATGGCAAAAAAGACTACCCTGTTAACGAAGTATAAAAATGCAAGAACGGATATTACACTGCACAAGGGTCGATTTGTTGCTCTCATATTAGCCTCTGTGATAAAAATTGATTAAGGTGCGGTTTTCAACATTTGAGTTTATCAATTATCGTCCAATGTTCAAGAGGATTTGAAAAATGATATCCTGTGATTATTCACACATTATGTGTATGTAGGTGTGTGTGATTTTAACCACTGGTTTTAGTTGGCAGAAAATCGACCCTGTGTGTAAAGCAACCTGATTAGAACAAAATAAGCAAAAATAATTGCGCTAAGACATGTCAGAGTGATTACTTTTTCAATACGTTTATATCTTCATCGATTTGGTCAATTTCAAGCAAAAGTTTCTTTTTCTTTGATTTCTATCATCTTCCGTTTTCGTTCATGGTTTTCTTTGGAACACGATGCAGAATTTTTCGCTTCCTCCTTTCTCGCTTCTCGCAAATATAAATATTTGATTTATGAGTGGCAACGATTTTCGATGTTCATTATTCTGGTTCAAAGCTGACAATTTTATTGACAAAAATCCACCAAGAAGAAAAAAAGTCAGCTTTATTCCACGATTTCAATCAAACCTGGACATTTCCAGGTCGAAATGCAAATTTCCCTGACTTTTCCAGTCAAACTATTTTTCCCTGACTTTTCCAGGTTTTTCCCGGTTTTCCAGTCGTTATACACCCTGCTTGTTGTACCTTATTCGACTGTCCATCGGCGGGACTTGAGCCAACGACCCATGATAGTTTCTGACTAAATTGCCCAATAATTCAATAAAGTTGCTCTACTGAAAGTGATATCAGTAATCAAAACATCCGAATTTGGTAAAGATTACACACAAAATAGTGAATCAACTGCAATTTATACCAGAGGGAATTCATACAAAAGATCATATTGCATCGAATATTACCGGGAAAAGCAATTCAAGACAACTTTAATGCTCTGAATTTTATTTTGGCGATTGTTCATTATTTCTTCAATCAATCATTTTCGTATAACAAGTTGAAGAGCAAATCGCAAGCCATTATCCTTTATGGGATTTTTCATTCTCCTGTTGGACACTCAATGCGACAACGCTACCTTTCAGTCTCATTCCATAAACTCTAATTACGCTGACGAGTTCACACGCTAAATTTCTCCTTCATCTGTCTTTATGATATGTGAGGAGGTCAAATGGACGCATTTTACGTCGAACGATTGACCGGAAGTCATTGTGTCATCAGAGAACAACAGTCGCATCGACATCGAGCTTAGAAAGAGTAGAGAAATCAAACTGGGAATTCATAGTCGAAACATGAATATCATGACTGCTAATTATATTGTTCTGGTTGGATTGCTACTCAAATATCTTCGAGAGATGACACGCACCGATAGAACGGATGATAAGACAGCAAGAATATATCACTGCATACGATTCATGGAAGCAGACAAAAGTGATTCCCAAGCTTTTAGTGGACATGTACCAATAAAAATGCTCTCATCGTTCCATGCTAGACTAATATGTAGAACTACCTTTAGAGTAAGGTCATTAACAAAAACATTCAGCAGGAGAGAAACTTTGCAAAATAAAAATTTTAATCTCAAGCTTCCACCTACTGAGGTGCTCATTTAGGGAAGGTACATTATATCTGACTGACTCTGCATTTCTGATAAGTGCAGGAAAGAGGCGATCAACTTCTAAGATTATTCTAGTCATGCACTTTGTTTTGTTTGCTGTCATTAACGAAAATGCACATTAGGTAAAAGAATTTTATTGGATCCGCTGTTTTACAGAGGTGATCCACCGGTCAAGGCATCGAAGTATCTAAGAAGCACAAAGCTGATTTGGCACACTTGGCAATAAATTCCATCATAATTGTACGTACATAATTTTGTATACTTGATATTCAGACTGCTTGTCCATTTTTATGTAATGGTCACATACGTCAAGCTGTTAACTCTTATTTTACGCACAACTTGTGTCAAGGCGACAAGGCGAGGGACAATCCTATTAATTTCCTGCACATACATCAATGTATTTGTATTTTATGTAGAGATGAACACGGCTTCCCCAGACGAGCCGCGAGCCGACGCACTTTGGAAATATTCTAGCCGAGAGGAAACGACGAGACGTAATATTCTTGGGTAAGGTATGTCTAAAATTTGTATCATGATAGTTCTACCATAGACCGACCTGCACATAGTATGCTAGCAAGCATATAGTATATGACAGACTATAGAAACACAGTGTGATGAAACATATTGTTGAGGAAACATTCATTTATCTTTGCCACTACAGTCTTGATTACAGATAGCTAAGAGCGGTAGCGTAACCATCTTCTACATTGCCCAAGTCGTATGGCTGTAATTCTAAAGCATAGCTGTGCTTGCCAATTAGGCCGTTACATTTCCTGCAACGCCTATTATCTTTCCGAATTTCTTAAGCTACTTGTTATTTACCGTCTTCACCAACAATCATAAGATTCTATTAAATAATGAAATTTCTTGAAAGACAATTATCTCAGCGCAGACTAGTATTTGAGAAAAGGTGCAAAAGATAATAGACAGTGATAGGTTATGATGAAGAGCCTAGTTTACCACGCTATTAGAAGACATTCCATCAACATCATAATGAAATTCTAAACTCGCATTATTGAGTTCTGGCAAAGGAATATTGCTTAGATGTTACTTACATGCTGCTAGATGAAATGTTAAGGTCTACAAAGTATAATCACAATGGTTCATTGTCATCGAGTAGAATGGGAATGAAAAGATGAGGCTTTAGTGTCACTACTTCAAGCTTCAGATTGAGGGTTTTGACAACTTCAGTCCGCATCAGTTGTGTAACAGATTGTGCGCAACAGTCAACAGGTAAGGAACTGAGTTATCATCATTGAAATACTGACTGCGTGATGCAATGAGTAAGACAGATAGAAAGTTTCAAAAATCAGTAAAGGCTAAATTTTAAAAAATGAACGAATAAAAGCAAATTGCCATTTGAAGGAGCAATTTTTTCGGCACTTCGAAACAACATCCTTCACATGCGTGCACATTCCAAGCAGAATTTTCGGAATAGTCAAGCAAAACAATTTAACAGTTGCTATGTTTTCACAATTAACAGACATGGTATCATCAAGAACTGAAACATTTTTTGGCAAGATAATTGATCAAAAAAACCTTAGTGATCATTTAGTGCTGCCTCCTTGTGATCATTTAGTACTACTTCTTGAGACAAACATTGGACAACTATATTTCAGGCTTGCTCGTACACAGAGGCGTACCACCCTTTGAAAACTTATAATTCCACTACTAACAGTTCTATGGCATCCCTTGGAAATGTCAGTGCATAGAAGGATTCTTACTTATTATGCATTCCACACAAATGTAGAAACAAATAGCAGTGAAATGTCATCTAGAATCTAGATCGAATATAAAGGACTGTAGTTCCAACACTCAGAACCTTATGACAGTCAACATACACCCTATATCGAAGTTGACGTTTCATCCACCCAATGAATTTGCTTTTTAGCTGACTGAGTACTTTCCATTTGACATTTGCGATGATACTGACACGGTCGGAATTTGCTAAGAGAGCCAGGCTACAATCAGCCTAATTCAATGTTTTTTGGATTTATCAACACGCAAGGCAAAAAAATTAAAGCCAAAACCATACATTTTTATCAAACCGTAGTTTCATCACCACTATGCCGGTAGTAAGCACTTTGCAGTCGCATAGCACTACAGTAAGAACATAGACCATTCATTTCCACAAGTTCTTCAAATTTTAATTTGTAACTTTTAACTGTTATCACCAGTAGAACAGTAGGCCAGCATGACCAAGTTTTGACATGAGACATGATTTGAAGATGTTTTCACAAGACAGATTAATTTGTAGGTACTTAATGTGATAATATCAAAGACGAAACATTCATCCTTTTTCAACAAGTAATTCTTACATAGTTGACATTACTAAGACGGAATGCTGAATACAAGAAATTGTGAAATGAATCCACAACAAACAGCAAGGAAAGACGTTCATTCTGCTGTAAATACAAATCCTCTCTAATCATCATGACAATCAATCAGTAAATTTTATCATTTTTGGAAAATTCAAATATTTGCAAACTGTTCTGACTCGATATTTTACAGCACATGACCACTGCTATCTTCAGGAGCAAGTACAGTAGATGTTTTGACAGGAGTTGATCGTCATTAACAACAATGAAATCATTGGCAAACAAGAAGAAAATAACATGCATCAAATGTCTATACTCAATTAAACATCATAAGACCGCGTAAATACATTTGAGAAAGTCTTCGGATTGTCGACTTTAGTTAGCAAGTGTTAAGCGTGTGACAGATAGAATTGGGTTAAATGGTACCAATTTCTAGAAACCTAATCTAAACAAAATAATGTGAAAGAAAAATCATGATGATGTTTCAACTTTGAGGCAAAGACGGATTAAAGGAATGAAGTCTTTCAATTCTTCGCATTCCGTTTTGCTGCGCATCGATAGTTGGTAATGTGATATGGCAAAATGAGCAATAACGTCACACATTCTCTTGCGGATGAAAATAGAGGATTCCATATGTTCTTCGGCGTGCAGATGTAGCATCCGCATGGTGCTTCCAACGTAAGACTGGTGACATGCTTGACATTCGAATTGCTATTTATTATAATTATCGAGTTTAACGATAATAGTTAATAGTAATAGTATTATTAACGTATTAATTAACGTTAATAGTTGATACAAAGGAACCGTTCAAATTTCTTGTCATGTTTTTAAAATGCTTCTTAAAAATCATTTAACTTTTTATTGGGCATATGAGAAGAACAAAAATTAAGATAAAAAATGAACATTTTAAAAGAAAATACGCATCATTCAAATCGCTAAATTACAACGTCGTCATAAATGGACTTCCTGATTGTCATCTGGCTTGCATCAACAGCAAATTGGCCGCACCTTCCACAACACGGTCTCACATGTGGCTACTAATTCTGTCAAATTCACAATTTCCGCGCCACACTGAAACATACCCTGGAAGTTGCAGCAAATTGATGACAAGTGAATATAATTTCAGCGAGTGATATCCCCATCGCCTTTGTGGAAATGTACGTTTGCTAAGTGAGTGGCTATTACTGAACGTCAGACAGTGAATGTGACACATATTCTCTCCCAAATTTGTTCCGTGATGATTTGCTTCCATTCTGCATAGTCGATGCTTACTCGATAAAGGAGACGTTATTTTCAAACCTATCGAAGTTATTGATTACTTAATTGGAAACACGACATGAAAATACAATCCTAAAGACACGGTTATAAAAAGCAGAGAGAAAGGAATCCAGGTGGATATCGAAATGTATATGCTATTTACATTATGATAACTGAGTAGAAGAAGATCAGGTTAACTTTAGAGGAATTAAGTACGAGGGGCATCTCGAAAGTAACGAGAATTTCGCTATAACTTTTGAACGAATTATGTAAATGAATTGGAATTTTTAAAAGTTTATCTTCACAAACAAACTGACATGTGGGAACAATTTCAGCGCAATAATTTTATGCGCGTAAGTTATGGCCTTTTGAAAATGCTTAAATCCAATTTCAAAATGCGATTTTCAGCAAGGTCATTTTTTGATTTCAAAAACAGCAACAAATGACACAAGATGTTTTATGAATCATTAAATCATATGACTCGTTCGACGAACACTCGACCTCCTTTTTGTCACTCTCCATCTATTCGCCTTTCAGCTCGATGTAGTTCTCGTAACGCTGCAACATTTTGTCCACATTTTGCAAACTATGCCGGAAAATTGCGAAGCGAATCTTTGGCAGTAGCGATGACCTTGTCATGACTGCTGAAGACACGACCTCGCATTGGCCTTTTCATTGGCCCGAACAGTTGGAAGTCGTCAATGGCGAGGTCCGGCGGATGGTTGAGGAGGCGAAACCTAAGCTCATGTACTTTTTTCACGGTGGCAGCTCCCAGTACAGTGAGCGTTGCTTGGTGAGAGGGTTAAACATTGGCAACGGTGTCTTGTCCATCGTAATCAGAAGGCGTCTTATCTTCGAGTCACTTACGTGCTACCACACCGCAAGTTCTCCGTGGCACATTGAACACGCTGCCTCTTGTGCTCTGCTGTCAATTCACGCCCACAGACTGCCACCGTGAAAAAAGTGCATGAGCTTGGGTTTCGCCATGAGCTCAACCATCCGCCGGACTTCGCCGGTAGCACATTAGTGACTCGAAGATAGGACGCCTTCTGATTACGATGGACAAGACACCGTTGCCAATGTTTAACCCTCTCACCAAGCAACGCTCACTGTACTGGGAGCTGCCACTGTGAAAAAAGTACATGAGCTTAGGTTTCGCCTCCTCAACCATCCGCCGGACCTCGCCATTGACGACTTCCAACTGTTCGGGCCAATGAAAAGGCCAATGCGAGATCGTGTCTTCAGCAGTCATGACGAGGTCATCGCTACTGCCAAAGATTCGCTTCGCAATTTTCCGGCATAGTTTGGAAAATGTGGACAAAATGTTGCAGCGTTACGAGAACTACATCGAGCTGAAAGGCGAATAGATGGAGAGCGCCAAAAAGGAGGTCGACAGTTTGTCGAATGTGTCATTTGTTGCTGTTTTTGAAATCAAAAAATAACCTTGCTGAAAATCGCATTTTGAAATTGGATTCAAGCAATTTCTAAAGGCCATAACTTACGCGTATATGCACCGATTGCACTGAAATTATTCCGACATGTCAGTTTGATTGTGAAGATTAACTTGTAAAAATTTCAATTCATACGACTTGTATGTGTACAAGACTTGTATGAAGGGTTACATGCATATTTGGTGATTGAAATAGTGGATCTTGTTCTTCTAAGCTTTCCATGGAGACAAACTTGCTGATGCTACAAACACAAAACTCCGATTTCAATCCGGAAGGCCTCTTCAACCACCACCAGTAGTCTTTTTCAAGACTACTTTTTCCGTTGAAAAAGACTACCGGTGGTGGTCGAAAAGGCTTGCGACATCAGCAAGTTGGTCTCCCCACATGGAAAGAATGCATATTTGTAATGACGAGTTTCCGGTAAAATAAGCATATTGTTTATAATGCACAGTGTCACCTGATGTCAATTGTAATATTTGAGTAAAATTGCATATATAGTTTTTTCATTTCTGAGAGTGCAGGCAGCATTTCAGTGTAGTGACTCATAAGTTGGGTGCTGAAGCGCGCAGACGTCTAGCTAACACACCCATATATTTATTTAAATCAATCGCAGTTGTTATCTCTAAAATAGATGTCACCATTGACAGTGTTATAACATTCTATGCTGAATACGGCCTGAAACAATACATATCCAAAGATAATTTTTTCACATGGGTCGCATTTTTGAATACTAAGGTAACATTTAATATATATGCACATCCTGCTTCTTGTATGGATTAATTGTAGCCTACAACTGAAAATACGCAGAACCGACAAAAACTTGACATTGAAAAAAATAGGGCGATGTAGCAAAAAGCACATTTGCACCCTGCTGTTATGATCAATTTTCAAATCTCTTGAAAAAAGTAATCAACGGAAAGACCTGCATGTAACTAAAAGTAACCTAATAAGCATCAGGCAATAGTGAATAGTGTTTTATGCGCATGAACTGGGAAGTAGTTAAGCTGACCTAAATCACTAGATTTCCATATGCAAAACGAAGAAACTAGACAAGTTCCATTAATTAGATGCAAATTAAATGCTGTCGAATACACTTGCTACATTATAACGAAAAGGCGATTTTGAATTAAAAGTACAGTGTAGATTAACTTAATAAATGATGCTTCAAATACTTCGAATTTTGATTGAAAGAAACATTTTTAGCATTTACTTTGACTGATATCAGACCAACACAAAAACACAACCAAAGTGCAAAAAATTGTCTCCACATTCACGCTCGAGTCGCTATACTATAGCTAATTCAGTAACTTTCATTGTTCTATCGTCATTCAAAAACCATCGACTAAATATTCTGAATAGATCTAATGAATATGATCAATTACGTAGCTTTACGGTAAGTGCAGCTTTAGGGCTGGTGTATACTTCCTCCGTATTGAGAACGGAGATAGTTCGTGAAGAGCCAGACAAGTCCGTTTTACGGAGATCTCATACGTCTGCGTAAATTCTTGTAGGATGCGGAGACTCTAAAATACGGATGCATGTTTGAAGTTTATTTTATCATTCTTATGAGACGGAGGTTCGATTTCTTGTCATAATCTTCATTTATCTCGTCGAGTATGAACAATCGATCTGATACCTTTGATAATCATCAGAGAAGTTTTAAAGAAAAAGAAGAGCAAACGATCGATATGTGTACGACGTCTCTTTGAAAACCGGATGAGAACATGTGAAATGACCCTTGTCAAAGAAATACGCTGCGAATATCATTTCCGGTATTTTCTCATGTCCCAAGCAAATTTTGACTTTCTTTTACGACAAGTCGCCTCAGCTTCAATCTTACTGGTTCACAATCAAACTTCAGTCGACTGAAAAACGGAGACACCCTATCAAACTAATGTCAGCATATCTTGATTTTCGAGCCTCTGATTCATTTCTGCTGATAAAAATGCGTAAACGTCTCCGATTTCGAATACAATCTCTTTGAGACATGTCCGTGTTTTGCTAAATTACTCCCGGAGAAGTCGTCGTACAAAAAACCAGGCTTTACACTGTACGTGCAAGTAAATTATTCAATAAATCTAAGGTTAAGTTGGAATGATACTCATGTCACTGATTCATCAAATAAACAACACCAATAATGATTAACTGGCATTATCATCATCCCTAGCACGCATCTGGCGCTCTGCGTCCGGGAGACCTTGGTAGATCTTGATCGGTTCAATCCACGGCGTGGATTAAATCCAAGACCTTTAAAATCGGTACACTTTGAAATCCTGCTTAAGAGCGGGATGAAGAAAAACTCGGCCACATTAAAGGAAGGCGACTACCTGATGTGCTTCCAAGTATAAGCAATGTTTATTTATTGATTCTTTGGATGATGACATGTGTGTTAAGAAAATATGTAAGCAAATTTGACAATAATCGCGCACGAATAGATGTATAGCATTGCGGTCAATAAATTGGTCTTCAACAAGTGGTCATAAAAATGATTGCTGACTATCAACTATTATTGATGCAATCAATTGATTGTGTAATGGCGAAGTTTGAAAATCAATTGCTGCAAACTAATTACTTTGGATTCATTACAAGAATATAGACTAAAAATGAAGGTCTTTATGCTTAATATTGTCTGCGTTGAAGACTTGAAATTGTTTGATTTCAGAGTCACTATAGAACTTGAAAAACGAAACACAATTCAATTGTTCATTTTGAAAATATCTTAGTACACTGCCACATGCTATTTTATCAAAATATACGTGCATCACTCACTAATACAATATATTGATACAATTTTTAAATACATCATATGTAATCATTTTCTAATTCGATAATATAGCTAGGCGAACTTTTTGCTGCCGTTCATCGTAACCAAATCAAGCAATGTTTAAACAATGCATTGAACGGAAATGCAATTCATCTAACTGCTACAAGTAAGAATTTATTACCAAATTGTAATTGTGAATACAAATAATTGCAGCAATTGTCAAGTCAAAAATCAATTATTCCCTTTGTTGGTGCCAATTTGTAAATAATGCGCAGCAATGAAAACGACATAGATTGCTTAGCGCTTCGTTCGTTCTCTATTGGAGCGTACACGGAACTGAATGAAATCACAGCATGGACAGTTGCAAAGACCGTCATGACAAATACTCAGGCTGGCTGGCATTGCACACAAGATACAGAGGACAATAGTAGCTACATCACAATGTCACGGATCAAATAGTGAAGTTTAAGTCCAACACGGAAAGCAACGGAAGCATATAATGCGTAATGCGTAAATCAAAGTCATAGTCAAGTTATGTAATTCAATCAGATTCAATACCATGACAAAAAAGTGATAATAATTAATACAATGAAATAATACTGCTAACTAAAGTACAATACAAAAATTGAATAAATTGCAATAACTGAGTAAATTATAATACTGAAATATGCAAGGAAAAAGAGAAATCAAAAAGTAATTACTTTTTGAGCCAGCCTGAGTATTTGTCATTACGGTCTTTGCAACTGTCCACGCTGTGATTTCATTCAGTTCCTTGTACGCTCCAATAGAGAACGGACGAAGCGCCGAGCAATCTATGTCATTCTCATTATTACGCATTAAAAATCAATTAATTAGGATTACACTGTCTAACAATTAATTACTCAGTTGCAATTTAAGTTGTCTATTTAATTTTTAATGATCCCTGTCCGATCACGATTAAAGAAATGTCGATGACAAATGTCTACTACAACACGATCATCTTTTGAAGGTGCTGTATTTTAGTCGTCAAATAGTCAAGAATGCAGATATTTTTCATGATTGATCACCACACTTATCCATATGCACTTTCCTACGTCGAATAACGACAGCAGGGAATAAATTCGTGGTGATTGAAGCACGGCTCATATTCCCAACCGATCGTTTGATAACTTTATCTGGTTGATCATGACATTTTTGCAGAGCCGTCGTTTTTTCATAGTGCACGTGAGCATTAAAAAGTGCATCGATAGATATTAAAACGGAGTGAACACACGTCCCAAGACCTTAATACACAATTAACATCGTCAGTGAAAAGGAAAACATGATTTTGATGCTCTCATGAACTCAGTCAAGACAACACTCAACGCGGTTCAAGCTCAACATTCCTATTGTTAACAATTTAGAGAAAATATTCGACTAATCCAGTCACAAATCGATAGATCGGGAGAGTAAAATATCCTCTGAGAATCATAAGCTCAACTGCACATGATCATCTTGTTTGTTTTAATAAAGAACGAGACACGAAAACGAAAATATGGTTTATGGATAACTTGAAATAAATGAAATTATTCTAATGAAATCCCTAATGTATCCACATCGCGTTGGTTAGCATCATCAAGAACGGTGAAGGAATCTCATTCTAAATAATTGATATTACTTGGCATTTTTACAGAGATGAATCTATCCAATGTTGATCAAAACTGACACATAAGCTGCTTATTATCCCAGATTTACTCATGTCACTGTAGAAATATTTGAACGAATTGAAAACCAATTGAAGAATGACAATGGCATTGTAAAAACAACATTAATTATTCCTTTACTGCTGACCAGGGATATGGAGCGGAGACGTGTCATAATTCAGTTCCATTTAATGTAGGATCAACAATAATTAATTTCAATGTCAGAATTAATTAAAGTTATTCAAAAGCGTTGTTTTGAAGACTTTCATTCTTCAGTATGTAGGTCTACTACAGATATGCACTGAGATTAAAGGTGGTAATTTTGATTCTCAAATTCACTCCTGACATGGCTGCATGTATAAATAGGGAGCTGTGCTGATGTTTGAGGCAGGTGAGCTAAGACTGCTGCTGATGATTCCTGATATTGGATGAAATTGTGGCTATTCAGGTCTGCTCCCATTTTTCAACTGAAGATACAACACAATATTTGATTATCCTGTTTACAAATATTACAGTTTTCCCCAAACTAGTGTCTTAAGTGAAATACATCAGGTCATGAACATTTAGGCTTACTTTGCAATTACTCATGTTCAACACCGAATACAGACATTTAAGAAAACCACATTTTATTAGCATGAATAAGTAAACCCCACCCTCCCGGGAGGAAATAAGTCAGTATGCTTTTCGTATGATTCATATGTTCTTGAGATTTCATAAGTACATGTGGATGAGGTTTTCATACCATGACTTTTGCATGAATATTCAATGCTAAAATTTGACTATGGAAAAGGAAATATGAAATCATAGGTATATGATAGCTCATGGAGCGGTCTCCGTGGCACAGATATTAAGTGCTTGGCCTAGCTATCTTTCGGTCCAGAGGTCGAGCCCCGAGAGTGTCATTGGAAGTCGTCAGGAAGGGCATCCGGACTAAAAGATCATAACGCTCCAGATTGAAGTCCGACAATGTCAGCAACGTCCAAGTCCCCAGTATGGGGGATTAGTGACGCTAAACCATCATTTTTTTCACAGGTATGATATCTTAGAAGTTTCATGCTGAAATCATTTTCAAAATTGATAGCGAATTTTCATAACATGGGTTAGTTTTGCGTTTCAATGCATTCATCGTGCTTCCCATACCGCTCCTCCAAAATTCTGATAGATGTGCTCTGTTGAATATGTAAAAAATCTATGTTGTTCTCGATAACAAATTTATCTGTATTTACTTATCAAATCCACGTACAAATGAAATATACGATCGGAACTACTTGTCATCGATGTATAATAGACAGCGGAAAAGTATAATTAACCGTTGAAATGGATTGTTTTCTCACTAAGCTGACTTTAGCAACAAACAGCACCATGAGGCTACTTTGCGACCCTTAGAGGATTTCGTCATTTTCGTTGTAGGCTACGGCAAGACTAAGGGAATCAGTTTAAATTATAATATCACGTAATTATCGTCATTCACATTAAGTTTTACAGATAAGAAGTGCATCTATATTGACATATAGTGTTACTCATTGCTAATTACTTAGCAAGAACAAATTCGCAGAACTTGGTTCTACCTGACGCCCGTGCCGTCGCCTTTATCATGGAACTCCTCACCAACCGAAGCTTCAATCTGAGAACCAACTACGGTCAGGTTATTCGGATTGCGTAACAGTGTCCCACAAGGGTCCAGACTCTCTCCGATACTACGAGTATTTCACATCTTCATCACGGATATCCCGTGCACCTCATCCAAGTAGCATGGCTACCCTGACAACCAAGCCCTCCTGTCAAAACAAAAGTCCGAGGTAGATCAAATCCTTATTGATGCAATTATTCCATGACTACCTGAAGACCTGGCGCCTGAGGATGAGCACGACATCTTTCCATCTGAATAATAGAGACAGACGCCACCAGTTGGACACAACCATAAATGATGCCACACTCCCGAATGTCAATTGCTGCCCTAGCTACCATTTGACGTTACATTATACACGATTTATTATTTGTTTGCAAGTCGCAGTCTGCATGATGATAGTTAAGGTTCATTTATACTTTTGCTGTTCGGTAAATTATGTGCTGTACAGCAAAGCTGCAAATGCTGTACATTTTTGCTGTGCAACATAATGGTCAATTTGTTGCAACATCATCTGCTGTCAACAGCATAAAACTGCTGTCTGCCGACAAATTATTTCCTGTATTGTGTATTTGCTTTAGGTAAGTAGGCCGGCAAGTACGTTGACTTTCAATCGTTCTCTGTTCTTGTTCACTAGAGCTGGAAGGGGATATTTGGATTTAGGCATTTCTTCTCAGCAAATACCTTAAGTCGCTCTTCAAATAGTAAGAGACCTTTCATTGCCTTAATCCATGATTTTTCAAAAACTATAAATTCATTATTTTTATCATGATTAAGTGATCGATGTTTCATCCACTGCACCATTATATTTCGGGCCCTAACTCTGGAAAGTTGATTGCTTACGTTCATTGATAATTTTACCAAAGTTGATCACGAGTGTGAACTAACGATTTGAACTTTATTCATTTTTCAACTTACAAAAAACTTGAACTTACATGAGATAAAATACTCAACTCGGTAAATATAATCGAGGACTGAGGGAAAAGCGCAATCTCCTCAAAGAACGTGTTCAGGCTCAAGTGGCTCGATGTCGAAAGTTGTCAGGTAAGATATCTTTTGTCATGCTATTACGGGTATGACATGCCAAAATATACATGCATGCAAGATACCGTAAGTGATTAAATGTCACACGACATTCCATTTCGAACTCCAAATCACGGCTGAACTTGCTTTTATTTTTCCTATAACAATTTGAATATTTCCTAGAGATCATAAATTTCCGACAGTTGAGACCCAAAGTTGAGAGTTACAAAAATAAAATATAAAAAGCTAACGAAGCGTTTTGAAACATGCCTCTGATTATGTATTGATGAAAACTGAACGAGAAACCACCGTAGCCCGAATAAATTGCATTATCAGTAAACCTTCATTCGTTAAGACATCAGTAATATTTTGGACACTATACAGTCAATGATAAAAAATCAAATCAAGAAATTAATTATTCTATGAAGCGCAACTTTTAGCATTGATCTTCCCGTCATTGTTGCTTCATCTCAATCTCAATATTATTAACATTTTCCGCGCAACAATGCACGACATTTTCAGGTGTAACCACTCTCAATTCATGCTGATGTTTATCAGACGCCAGACACATCATATACCCTTATTTCATTTATTGCAGAATTGGTGACAATCCTGGTAATTGGTACCATCCAAGAATACGGACAGCAAAGGTGTAACCGTAGAAAATTAAGCAGGACATAATGAAATATCCATCAGTAAAGAAATCAATAATGAGAATTTTAATAGACCAAACGTTCATTGGAAGTTCCGGAATATAAATCACAATCAAGTTCTACAGGTCAGATTTAGAATAACATTTATCTCTAAATTTGGGAAATACACAACACTAATATTTAATTAGTTTATTGATTCTTATGCTACAAATATTCATTTCAATCTGAATTATCCATAATCAATTTACGAGTCAATCAGCAGTAGAAAATTCGAATACTATGGGGTCATAGATAAAGTTGTCGTTACTAACTGTCCAATTAACGTTTAAAATTCATTTGAGAGAGCATTGAAAATTGCTGAAAATCACCCACTCAAAAACGTGAATGATTTCCTTTGATCTTTAGATATGGAAATGGCAAATTCATTCTCGAAATGCCAAATGCTACAATCTAAAAATTTTATATAATGCGCTCATTTCTCTATCGTTAGTTTCGACTTCATATGAACTTAATAATTCGAACTCTTTTTTTCTTGCTCATCAATAGTCCACTGACGTCTACGAAATTAGTCGGTTGCAAAGTAGAAGTAGGTCTATCATGCAGTCTTCCCCCTCTACAAAAACGAAATGACCTGCATGAACTTCAAACGGCGTCTCTCGAGCACGTTGACAGCAAATATCTCACGAGCCGTATGACCTGCTTCATAGGAAAGGGAGAATTAATTTTCCTAGTCTTGTTGATCAAAGCGACAACTGTATTTTCATTTGTTAGTTTACTACAATGACGATTAGGTTTAAATCATCAATGTTGAGGATGCTTTCTGAAAATGGCTGGAGTATATATATCAATTAGAAACGTATCTGAAAAGTTTGTACAAAAGTATGTTCATAACTTTTTTATAGACGGAAGGCGGATGAGTTGTAGAGCACGCTAGATACTAAAAAATGCGATGTAAATAAAATCACAAACCTGAGCTACGTCATCAATTGAAAAATGAGAACAGATCGGAATAGCAGTCATTTCATTCAATATCAGGAATCATCAGCAGGTCTACGTCACATCCCTCAACATCGCCAAATCTGCCGATTCAATGCGCCGACATATCGAAATTAAGTTTGATAAAAAAATATTTGACAAATACAGTATACATGCGCGCTTCTCAAGATGGAAAAACAAATTAATAGTAATTATATTATCAATTATATATAATTATATTTCCACTATATTAATGTAAAAACAAAGTAATATTCAATACATTTTTCATACATTCACAATGAAATTCATAGAAACATTGATGGAAAGTGATGTTGAATATATTCTTCAGCGGCATGAAATTTTCTCAGTGGTGCAAGCTGATCATGACTGACACACATTCCAAGATAATGAAGATTCAAGGCCTGAACCTGAAGACATTACTGATCGTCCTCTAACAAAGTACTTATCAAGGGTTGTGCATTCCGATATCAGATGACAGCTGTTGGGAATTCACTCCTAATCTTCACAGCCAAACACTTTTATACAACTAAATTCACTCAGAGGATTTCTCACGCAGCTGAAGATTGTACCAAATCCACGTCTGATCATCTGCACAATACAGCAAAGTGACTCAAGTGAAAGTAAATTCATATTCTGAAGCAAGATTATCGTGCACGTGACCAACCCGCAGAACTGTGAATTCAAACGGATTTCTGAATCAGAAGAGTTGGATTTAAGGCTGCAATAATTTGGCGCAGAGTTCAGATCAAGCTAAAAATTAACTTTCTGTCGATGACATAATGCGTCGACTAATTGCCAAAGTAGTGATGTCTACCAGTGGACGAAAGAATTCAGTCGACTTCTTTAGCACACAATATCTGACAAATATACAATAAAAGTAATAAAATTGAATTATCTTATCAATCATAAGAGCAGCAAAGGACTATCTCAAAACTATTACAGACTATTCTTACGCCGCTTGAAGAAAATTATCATAATTCCGGGTATATTTCAATTTGTATTCGTTCACAAAGACTTACGCACTTTTAAGTCATTACTCCCCCACAGGCCATAGAAATTAACAATACCATAGAAAGTACTAGAGTAAAAATTGATGAAAAATATTATGGCAACAACGCAGGGGGAACTTAGTGGGGGCAAAAAAAAGCAATAATTTTGTTTTTCGGTGTTTTTGTTTTCTGGTTTTCATTTTTAAATTATCAAGTAGATTATTTGTGATCCCCTTGTCCAAATGTGATGTAAAACTAAACAATAGTGAAAGCTATAAAAAATTTGCCAAAACACAAAAGAAAACAGGATTTTAAAGAAGGAAATCTTTTATAACGTTTTGTAATTTTATTCATTTTCAAATATCGCCCTATAATCCAGATACATATATAATCAGTAATTTATACAACTTGAGCATGCATTCGATTACAGAGCATGCGGAAGAATCGCTTGAATATCGGAGCCTTTTAAATCGTACGGTATCATTTTATTTGAAGGATACCTTCTGTTCTATTATTTGAACAATTTTCAAAACTCCAATGATCATTTCTTATATGTGCCTCCAAAATAAGTCTACACTATGCTAATTAGTCATTTCATTTCACATTGAAAATTCATTTAGACATTAATTTTATAAATTTAAATGGCTGTCGCTTTAGAAAACCAGAAAAAGTGTTTTGTTCTTTGAAAAACTTATTCTTGAACATTAATAGGAAATTATCCAATAATTAGAATTTTAATCTTTGAATTCTGGAGTCCATCTCTCCAACCATTTTGATTTTGACCTCTTGATTATAATTTCTGGAGATATTGCCAGTGTGTCAAATTCCAGTGATTGAAAAATAGGAAATAGTACAATAGGGACTTGGTACAAATCCACATGGAAATATTAATCCTTGGAATAGTAAATAAAGCCGCCATAAACATCCAAAATTCTTCACTTAAAATTCTTTTCATGAAAATCCTGCATTGCTGTCAACAACTTCCACAACCAACTGGCCAAATATATTTGGTTTTAGTATTAATGTTGATCATCGAAGCTGATCTATTTCCCATTGATTTCATCATGTGCCATCATACTACAGTACATAGTCAAGATATAGTTCTTCCATTCTAGTAGTATGCCACAGGCGGATGGAGGCTCGGACGGTGATGACATAATCCGGCTTTTCTGGGGCACTGTGAAACTTATAATACCCCGTATCTCCTTCGTGCCGAGTCAGGTGAAACAGAGTGACACTATATAAGGCAACATGACATACATAGCTTGGTCGCTAGGGAAGTTACTACAGGGAACGAGGCCTAAAACGAGACTTTCACATGTACATGTAGAAGCACACCCTACGGCGACTACGAATCTCCACGTCAGTCGAAGTATTTGTCTTCATGTAAATCCAATATTAAGTAAATTGTACTTTTCGGCAAAATTAACATTTCCAATTTTTTTTCTATGTTTGAATGAAAAGCACTTAGACAAAGATAGAATTTGTCTTGAAGTCATGTCCTATCATGTTCATGTACATTGTTTATGTATCATGTTCATTGTCAATGGAGTCAATCACATTCAGATTTTACAAGCCTCATGATATTGGCAAATACAGCATTTTGGCCAATTTTTGTCACATTCAATTGACCACATTTTCTCATGCAACACCAATCAGATGCATGATCGGAAATAACCAGAAGACATTCTATGACAAAAAGTATGGGTCTAGACTTAGTACATTTCATTCTAAAATCGAAAATCTAATTTTTTTTCGAAACTTCAATCTGCTGCCCATTGGATTTGCAAGTGTTTCTTTTTCTTTAATACTGCCAGACAAGAACCCGCTGGAACTCGGCAGACCGCGCAAATTCACAGCAGTCATATGGTGCCTATCATTCTGTGTAAGTCTTAATTTCGGACTCTATCCCTGCAGGTGATCGATCTTTCATCAAGTTCATATGGGTCTGTAGCTCATCAACTTCTCAGACCACTGAATCTAATGGAAAAAGAAGCAAGATCACAAATCCAATTCAGTCAGTAGTAATGGTCTAAGTGAATTCATAAACCTCCCGTGATCTCTTTGTGAATGAAAACACAGATAATAAAGTCATGATCAAGGCAAGACCTGCAGACTGGAAATCACAATATTACCCGACAGACAATAAACGCATCGCCGTCACCGTGCATGCATGCACCCTCAGAGACTTCCCTATCCAGCCGAAAATAGTAGAAGCTTTAGCTTTTCATTGTGTAAATATTGAGATGGGAAATAATACATTTTGTCTCCTTCCATTTGGATAATGGCAAGAATATTCTCTCTATCGGAGTCTGCTTTAGAAAGGGAAGACAACACAACAGTTCTCACTCAAGTTTCTAACAGTTCGATAACATCGCATACAAACTCTATGAAGCACTATTTCCTCTTTGTAACTTCTGAAGTTTTAGCCGACATTTGAACTAGAGAAAATTAGTCCGAAAATCATCGAAGCAGATTCAAAATATGCATTTAAATGGACATTGAATAAAAGGAGGAAAAACGGTAGCCTTCCGGCTTAACGGTCACTAGCTTTCAGTGCAGTTTGTCATCCCCATAAATATCGGATAAGATGGAATAAGCAACAGCTCATACTCATGCACCAATTCTAACGGGAGAAAGAATTAACCACGGAACAATTCTCAAAAGGCAATCATAGCCGCAGCGTATTTCTCTCATTGATTTCTTGTCTTAATTCAAATTCAATCGAGTGTGTTGAGGTGAAACTCTCTTTAATGAACGAGCATGGAAATGATACAATCGGCAGATATTCAAATCCGTGCAACAGACAGATGATTAAGATGATAATTGCTACAGAATCAGTGAGCTTCTGTGACATAGACATCATTGTAGTAAGAAGCTAGATATGCTGGTGGATATCACGTTGTTATTTGAGTCAGACTACAACAAAAAATTTCGCAGGTCTGGAATTCACATGCTAAGGTACACAAATTGATAATTCTACTTTCAGATCAAGATGAAAACATTATATGATAATTCAACTGATGTGACAGTTGCCGCTTAACGTAAAACCTATTACTGTTAGATGGTAGAATAGCTCATTTGGTTAAGGGCCACGCCTCGGAGCGGAGGTGCAGAAAGTCCAGGGTTCGAGTCTGCCCGCCTCGGGGGTACCACTGCTCTCACTAGAGGTTACAAGCCCTACCCTGGTACGAGTTACGTGTGCGAAGGCTGTCTCATCCCTAGGCTAACAGTATGACTTTGTGCTTTGGTCGGGGCAGTGTAGAGAGAAAAAAAATAGTTATCTTGCTGAGGATGTAGGACGTTGCTTAACTACTCTTTGTTGACTGCCCTTCTAAAAATTATGAACCAGTGTACGACTTCAAGCAACGGGCCATCATGCTCATGTGCCAGGGAAGCTCATATCCTTACCAAGAATACCTAATGATAGTACAGCATTTTTTGACATTATAGACACGATTGCAAACCAAGCTCGATAATTGTTCATCAATGAAAATATAAAAGAGATTTCAAGTTTAAGAGGATGGCAAGGAAAATTATCTTGACAGTCAGTGACTGACCCCTGGTCCAGTCATCACTCTGCGCTTAGTTTATAGCCATACTGTGGGTGGAACAAGGGCATATGGACTGGGCGAGGATTCTTCTCATGCACTCACCTATCCACGGCAAGTTAGTGATCCATCCGTGTCCGTGTTCAGAACGAGGTATCCATGCTGCAACAACAATAATTATGAGAAAAAGCGATTTTGAATTCAAACGTGAAACACTTACATGAATCGTTGGACTTTTTGGGGCAATTGAATTCATCCGAGTCGTCAGTAAAGCAGTCGTCTAAAAAGTCGCATGTCGTTTTGTGCGGAATGCATATTTCACTTGTGTTGCAGAAGTGGCCAAAGATCGGCTCTTTCACACACTGCTCCCTGCCTATAAATCGTTCGATATCATTAAATGGTATGAAATTTGATCACTGATTAGTTACAAAATCAAAATATATAATTGAAAATCACAGAATTTAAAGATGATTTATGACAGTCATGAAAAACAGTCAATTTCTTAAAATATTGATTTAGTTGTTAATTGCCGTAAGACTAAGAAATTATAGGTGCATTGCAAGAAACTATTCCATACAGCACTGATAAACAGAAATATTCAGTGGAAGTGCTAAATGATTTATAAGCTGTAATGAAGCTTTAACGTCAGTAGTCCCCCAAACTAGAGCCTTGGAAGATGCTGACATATTCAGACATTTCTGGAGCAGTGTGGTACTTTTAGTCCGGATGCCCTACCTGCCGTGTGCCGACTTCCAATGACACTCTCGGGGCTGAAACTCTCAACCATAAGATCGCTAGGCCAAGCACTTAGCCACGGTGCCACGGAGACTTCTATTGTAAGTTAAAAGTCCAATGAGTTATATTAGTTGTGTGAGGAATAGAACTACTTCTTTCGCAAATGCCAGTCGCAGTTCATCGAGAGTGAATGCTTCATCTTCATATAAAAACATTCTACGAATTTAACACGCTAGATATTGTTCTCAAAATTTTGCAGTTCAATCAGCATTCTCAAAAACCTAAATGAATATTTTTTATAAGGACTTTTTTAAAAGAGGCTCTTAAAAGCTAAGATGCACTAATTGAATAATGCTTTCAAAATACGATTCAATCACGCAGAATTTGCTGACAGCGTGAGGATGTCAAAGAAAAGCTTGGCACAATCTGGTAGACCAGGATCTGAGAATTGCTGGTGTTCTAGAAGCTAATCTGCACAATAAGTGGAGGAAAATCATCAAGCGGAAACCGTCCGACCCAGCATCTTCAGGACCACAAGGACGTAAAATGGATGAGTGAGTGATCAAATGACAAGCTTTGGAATTTTTGCTTTATTGCTGTCTTCAGACAATGAGATTGTCTGTTTTTCAAATTCAGAGTGTGCAGGTAGATGGAGCATGCCTAATTATAGTGATTAATTGAAATAAATTGTACATATTGATAAAAAATTTCATTCAAGAATAAACCAATCAAAAGACATAAGCAGGGAATATTTTGCTGTTATTGTCGATCCACCGGGCTCGTCCGACAGATAGTAGTCTTTGTTCGTATCGAATCAATGCGATGTACAAAGCGACACACAAGTAGGCAGATGTCTACTTCTAGTATGGAATAGGGGAGGAGAGGGGATGATCATTCAATAACATTACCGCACCCATGGACAAAGCCATTTAAACAAAAGAAAAGGAATCCCACCGGACACCTTTTCTCCAAAGGGTGACAGCGGTCATCAATAAGGGACTTTGGACAAAGCGTAGTCAGATGCACCAAAAGGTGTGAAACTGAAAGAGCTGCGCTGCATACTCCAGCAGGCTGTGATTCGAAAATCATGATCCACACACGACCAACTTATTAGAACAATCAAAGAAAAGCAAAGCAAAATATGACATGTTCAGCAAAAAGATGACAAATTTTGTTCAAAGCAAAAGATGAGTTTTTCAACACCAGAGTTCAAATGACAAAAACTTCCTTTTAGTCACCTTTTACGTCATGCAGTAGAAGTCAGGGAATATTTTTATTGTCACCATCAAGCGTCGTGCTATCATGCGTTAAATTTGGCTGATTTTTTTCTGAAAAATATGTTTTTTGCATGATCAGTCTTTACAGGAAACAAAAAACGTGTTCTGACAGCCTGAAATCGCTGCGACGCAAAGCCATTCGGATCATCATGTAACACAATGTATCAATAACGTTTCTCCAAGGCAAATTTTCAAACACGCTGATTATGATCGATAATTAATTTGATAATTTTTAAGTTAGAGGAAACGTCTTACTTTACAGGTTATGCTTCATTCAAGCTATACTTATATAAAAGACGTTCATTAAGATATTGTCTTGCATCCTACCAAGGCCTCAGTATCGATCCCCACGACTACCTAAGTCTCTACACAAAATAGTGACAAACACAACCCTTCACCTTTCAACCAGAATACTTTACAGTCAACACCAAACCAGCAGTTTCAACATGCATAATTAACAGGTGATTAAAGTCATGGGGCACGAAACGAAATATTGGACAGGGCTGCAAGGCGGATCAAATGATGTGCCAAATACTTAATCCATGTGTTGAAACATTTGAAGATGCTCATCCAGAGATGTACATGGCTCGGGTTAGTGAAATCTCTATTGCAGATAGAATTGCTGAATATTTGTTTTTTTTCTGAATGACTTGATTGGGGGATCACATCAAAACGCAGCATCCCTCAAATGATGGAACTTGGAGCATGGCATTTGTTAACTGCTCCTTTAATTTACCGTTATCTGTGTGATATGAAAACAAGAAAGTTAAATTACAGTGATTTGATTGTCCCCAATATTTTTTGAAGACTTGTGCATCTGTCTTAGCTGACCTTATTACGTACATGTTCAACCTTTCCATCTATTGCTATTTGAGCACTTTGTAATAGAAGGAACTTCGCGGTTCCTAAAAAGAAATGCATCTTGACAATCTCTCTGATTCCTTTGCTTTTCCGGGTCTTGAAAAATTTGGGAACATCAACCTCTTCATCTTTGGAGGGGGAAATTCAAGAAGATGCTGGTGTGAAGATCAAAACCTAATTAGCATCATCTTCATTCAAATGCAATCTGGTTCAATATTATATTACAATATGTGAAAATTCACTCAATCAGTGTGCTTTAATTTGCCTTTACCGGAGATCTCAATATAAACACGACTAATAAAAGGAATATTCGAATATTTGTAATTCATGTAATTGTAATTTCAGGGAGTAGAACGCCTGGCTTCAAAATCCGCGGAAATGCCAAATACCCACTTTTTCATACTATCTATATTCATCGATATTTTATGATCTAATTTTGGCTATCGAATTTTCTGAAGTACGAGTTCCTCAATAGAAAAAAAATCAAAATTCAAATGCGTTATTCAATTTCTAAACTTCAAAAACACAGTCACTGACATTTAGTAATAATGTGAGGAAGCTTCTATAAATGCGCATCAGTGAAAACATTTCAGATACATGTAGAAGAGAAGTAGTTTGTATTGTTCATTAACATGTGCATGTAGCTTCTAATCTGGGCTCGGATTTTTATTTTTTTCGCGTAATATGACATTTTCGTAATTTTACATATTTTGCTGTTGAAAACTTTTGTAAGTTGCCTAAAACAACTTACAGTCGCAAAAATCCAAATGATAGAAAAAATTGTTTGAAAGTGTGAAACGTTCCGCTTGTTAAATAAAAGAATATCAGAAGACGTTCGAATCAGTGACGCGTACATTGACAAGACAACCTATGTATCGAAGATAGTTGAAGAGAAAAACTTTTCTCACATGTTAAAAAAATAAATAATTTTCTCAAAGAATTGTTTGAAAAACCATATCACTGAAATTATTATATTATAAATGTATCTTTTGATCATTTGATCATAAATCCTTTGAATTTATCTTTGTAAATAATACAGCTGAGGCGGCCAAAGCGGCGTAATAATTATTCTGTTCAAATAACTTTGATTATTTTTCTTATTCCGCTATAATCGCGCGTCGAATTGTTCTTTAGATACATACACAATGTAATAATTTCAATGATATGAAAACTTTTCTGAAAAGGAAAAATGAGACTTAACTAATTCATATTCACATGACACAAGCTATACACTTTATGAATTACGAGTATATACTTGCAAAACGGAAAAAAGTTTTTATTGACACAATGATTTTCGGGCACCCCTACCCCATATATTTTTAATCCGTTTTTGCACGAAATACGAGAATGACCATTTCCGTCACCAAAACCGCGGAAATCTGCGGAACCGTTCTACTCCCTAAATTTGTATATGTATTTGTAATAATTTGCAACATTATACTTGTATGTGCACTCCTAGTGGCATTGACGAGTATCATTGTCGCATCTAGAACAGAATCACGAGAAATCACAGAAAGAACGGGTCAACTGGCTTTGAACTAAGGCTATGATGTAGAAGCATTTAAAGGACCGGACTCACAACAATTTTGCCCCTTTTTGGGCAACTCCAATATAATAGTATAGTAACTGTGAGCGCTAAGATTTTGAATTTGACATTTACAGCAATGAGCTAATTTACCCATTTGTTGACCCGTGCGTGATCTTTTCATTCTCAAATAAATCGTCAATCACACAGTTCGTTCAGTCATGGTCAAATGCACTAGCAACACTGATGATGCTCAAGGTTTCAACAGTGTCTCATTAAAGGAACGCAAAGACTGTCTTCAGCAAGTACAAAACTGAAGGCTATTTCGGATTCATAACTTGTCATTAATCACATACAGATATGTACTTTGCAGTCCTGAACTTCTATCACTAGCACAATTTACAAGAACAGATCAGTTTCAATTACCGAGCTGTCGACGCATTTGATGCAGTGGACCAGAATTAACGGTTTCATTACCTTTATACAGGTAAGGCTACTTGGAAATCTCAAGAATTTCATTGCGATGCAAAAGGAAGTGAAAATTATAACATGGAAAGTTGAGTTAATCGATCTGTTGATCCCGGACAAAAACTTGCCTGAATAGCGTCATACAATTCATGTTTCGTAGCAGCTATCAACGTCACGCTCTTTCCTGCAGAACTTGCGACTAATGGGAAGTCATAAATGAATTTTGTAGAGATAGATTGTTTTTGTCAATACACCGAGTAAAAGCTTCTATATTCATAATGGATCAAAGATAGTCGACAAGGAATTTTTAACCGGTATTGAGATCCAGAGTGGCTATTCTTCTTTCTAGCTTCGATAAATTAGGGAGATGCGGGGAATTCTTAGTTTCACTGAAAAAATACTTTCTAGTTTTGATCGAAAAATTGGTTCTACCGAAGCAGATTAAATTTGGAAATGTGTTACAATGATGCTCAATTGAATGTGTCTGGTGTACCGACGCATAGATAGTTCGACCGCCAGTATGAGTTTCAGCAGGAAACGAGGTCGAAAATGAAACCTTTACATAATTACGTACATCATATAGCTGCTACAAATTTGTGCATCTGTCGAGTTCTACCAGGTTCATTTTTCTAACCAGACATGATTAAAGAAAGCATATGCAAATCCAATGAGACGCAGATTGAAGTTTTCCGTAAAAATGAAATTTATATGTATTTTCTCTGATTAAATGTGAAGTACAAAATTGAGAGTCATATAATTTGACATGGAAAGTCCTCAAGTCATCTTCTATCATTTGTATTGTGTACTGTATTTGTCATTGTCATGCTTCTGACCGGTGAAAATATAGATAAATGTCATTTTTAATTGTCACCACAATGTGCTTCCCAGTGGATATCCAAAATAATCCAAAATAGCAATCCCTTCTTTTCAAGTCTACTTTTTATCTGAGCAAAAAAATGTGGATACCGTGGATCATTTCTTTGATACTGCCTGATAAGAGCAGCCGCGTAGAACTCGATAGACGCACATACATCATCCTGCAAAGTCTCATTTTTGGCCTCTTCCCCTACAGAAACTTCTGCTGGCGGCCGAACTGTTAAGGAGACCTCTAAAAGGTTGTTCGGGCTAGGTAGCTTGATGTGCATCATTCACTCAATGTCTGCCAGTGGCAGAAGAAATTGCCGAGAAAGGCAACAAACCACTCAGAGCTGTGCCTCAATAAATTATTTGAATATAACTAATCTTTTCTACATTACATCTACAATGATCAATGATAATCGTAAAAGCGGTAATGAGTGCACAGAGGTAGGAGTCACTGGTTCAGCGTTTCCAAAGTAAAATCTCTGAGAATCCGCGCAGGCCAAGTAAATCCGCGCAGATGGACCCTAACCCCCTTTACATTGCAGTTTTAAGACCATATTTGTGATTTTCTGGATTTCACTTTCTTGCATATTCAAAAATGAATCCTACATAGTGATGTGCAACTTTTACTTTCAATCTTAAGTAGACTTTCGATGGAACCTGATTGGGTCACTATAACTGTTTCTTTCAATAGGGTCAACATATTGTAACTAGTAGCACTAGTAGCTAACTATAAAAAAAGCGTCTCTTAAACTATCTTAAAGCGTCTAAAAACTATAAACAATTCATCTATTGAATTTGTAACAACTTGAATTGAGGATGACGAGAAAATAGTCAGCACCAAGTGTCTCATCATTGTCTATGACGCCTCGTATCCATCAGTGGTTCGGTCGAAGGCAAAGTTCTCTTCAGCTTTCTTTTGGACTCATCTTTTTTCGATGACACGGGAGCTGCATCTGTTATCGATTGTGCTTCTAGCATAAGCCTCATATTACTCTCGGCGAGTTTCTCTGCGGATTCCTTTTCTTGCCTGACTCTTCTCTTTCAGATCTTCCTCTTTCTTTTTTTCTGCTTCAATGCACTCCTTTTCCTTTTGCTTCAGATACTGCATGTAGGAATTCGATGCCTCATAGCAACGATCGAGCAACTTGCGTCCAATTGGGAACGTTGCACTCTTGTATCCGCGATTTCTCATAAATAATTTCACTGTCAGAATACCGTAATCTGTTGCGGTCTGTGGTCAAAATGCGCTTCATCGAGCTAAACAATCTTTCAGTATAGGCGTTGCCATGAGGTAGAATAATGCAACTTTTGGCCAGTGCACTCAAACTATGGTAGGCATCCTTCGAGGCTATCTGTTTCCAAAATTTGGGCAGGTCGACTTCCTCCGTGTCAATTTGCGCATCGAAACTTGCGCCATTCAAGAAGAAGTGCGTCGGCGTCGCCATCGAAATTCAATTGGGACTTGACGTGAATGAGATCTTCTTCCGCAACATTTTCCCTCTGCTTCGGATCCAAGAATTTGCAAGCCCTCAGAAGACGTTTACCAATAGGCAAGTAATGGATCAAAGATCGAAGGAGCTGGCCATAGGACAGACGAACTCGTTGAAAAAATAATGCACGTTGTGCTGCCGTAAGATGGTCGTTACGAAGAGCTTCTCTAGCTTTCCCGCCAATCAGCACATTATCATCCGATAATTGTTCAACATTTGGAAAGTTATAGAATTCATCTCCATTCATCACCTTGTCAACATAGTCTTGTCGAATACAGGAACAACAGACGTCCGAAATGATCGATATCATACGATCGTAGATCAAATGTATCACAGGAGCTGACGTTTGAAAGAAGATCTCGAAGTCTTTCAACGTTTTCAGGGCGAACAGCACAAAATTCATATAAAGGGGAGAAACGGCGGAATCTAGGAATTTCCGTAAAGTGCGATGAACCGATGGGAAATGTATTTACCTAATATACGCACGTATATCGTTCTCTCTTTTGGTTTGACTTCAGTTTTACCACTGCAACCTGATGAAGCGGACCTGATAAGTCCACGAAAATTTGTACATTTCTTTTACTTTATCTAACGAAAAATGTGCTCTATCAAATGTACTACAGAAGCTGTACATTAGGTGAACAATGTCTAATTTGAAATGATTTCTGTGAAAAACACTACACTAAGATTCAAAACATACTTAAAACTGAAAAAAGATTGTGACATCAAAATTCCGCGCAGCTGCGCGCTCACTTTTGGAAACGCTGCTGGTTCTTCCTAGATGATGCTTTTCCATAAATATCTCTACCTCCGAGACAGATATGCTACTAAATGGTATCGAAAAGGTGACCACTTTCCCTCGGAATGCTTCAAACCAGCAATTCGATGGCAACAATTATTGAATGCAACTATCGAGCATCGAGAAAAGCCGAACTGTCTTCACATATCGCTCCGAAAAACATGTAATTCAGTCTAGATGGACCTACACGTTGCAGGTGGATGACGCTATGATCTGTTAGTCATTTACAGTCACCGTGTTATGCATGTGGGTGGAGATGAAACCATTGCGTACTTTCGCGTCATCATGGATTGGTGAAAAAACGCTGAGTTCATTGTTTATCACAGACTGAAATTTCCACGATCCAGAAAGTAGAAAATGGGTAGGGAATAGGAATTTTTCATTGAGGGGACTGCGTTCTGACTAGGACTCACAGGAGTGACCAGCAATAAAAAGACCGACTCAACGAAAGACTAACGCTAGATCCATATACAGTGCTGACAATGTTAAGGGACAATTTGGAGAAGAAAAGAGACGTCTGAGATTCACACACCATGAACGTCATGAAATCAAAGGGAATAGAAGTGATCAGCCGAATAAGCTACTTGAAGGAGCAATACCTAGATCCTGTAATCCGATGATGATGGACACCTAGAGGTGCCGAATTCTGGACAGATATGGAGCTATCTGATATATAAAGAAGACGGTTTTGCGACCAGTGACCAACTGTCATGCTACGAAGTTTTGAATGCACAAAGTCTTTAAACAGCGCAAAGTTTTATGTACGTTTGAATGAAACCCTATCAAAAATAGAGATGGAGACCAAAGAGCTGGCTGAAATATACTGAGTTTAACAGCAAAAACAGAACATTTTACAAATACTTAGATTCCAAATTGATATGATATTTAAGAGATGGAGAGTAAGAGAATATTACTCGTGTATTTCTGCAAAATTTACTCATCACTTTACATTTCACAAGCATCATCATTTGTAAATGAACCGACGATCATAAATTATGAAGACCACTCCGATTTCAGGAAGTCACCCAATGCCAAATCCATCATTAAGATTGATGAACCACCAGGTCAATGCCAAAATTGAGTTGAGATATACAATTCTCCATTTATTTTCCAACACGCCGTAAAAATACGAATTAGTCTCTAGGGAATCAGACGGAACTTCGGCATCCGTATGCAAAAAAGTTATTGCGAATTTTATGCTCGATAGAAACAGCGAGCACTCCTAAAACAAATCTGTCGAGCATTTTCAATGTGCCTGTTTGACAAAAGGGAAACTTTATTATGTACTTAGATTGATGCTACTCCTTGAGAAGCTAATAAATGAATCATTGCAAATTTCGTGCGACTGAAATTGTGAAAAGCAATTTAATTTCACGTTGTCGAGTATCCAACATAATTTATTCAACAGTAGATGTGGAATCGGTAGGAATGAACATGAGTCAAAACGTTAGTCAATGAGACTTTAGAATCAGCTCCGTCAGGAAGAGCATAAGTGTACGATTTTGACTTAACGAATTGTTATGAAACATTTGGGGAATATATGGATGATGATACACAGCATCTCTGCATTAATACAAAATGCCGCCTTCAGTCGACTGGTGTATCTGGCGATTTTAACTAATTGTGAGCATAGTTGAATATGCACAAGTTTTTCCATGGCGAGACTGATGCATAATTTTCAGACTTGTCACTAAGTTTTCCATTCACGCCCAACATCCCTCGGTTCTAGACTGCTGCATCTATAGGAGGTTATCGAGGTATCACTGTCGACCTGTTTCCACACAGTAGAATTTTGGAGAAGTTGACCGCTCGCTATTGCATTTCGCACTAAAGATCTTTATTAAAAACACAATCTTGAAATATGTCCTACAACTACAGAACCAAACATTTTCGAGATACCAAATGAAGCAAAATTTTTTCAAATGAAAAAGAAATGAGAAATGAAATGGCATAGGTGCCGTCAATTTCATGCTAAAAGGAGTTGTAAAACAGTTTAATGATCAAAATTCAAGACTTGTACCAATATGCTCTCAAAGCACATGCAAATTCATTTGTAACAAAAAGAATGCGAACAATGTTAAATTTTCATGCCTTCATATCGGTGGAGCGATCTGCTGGTGCGCATTTTCTGATCATTTGAAGTATTAGTTACTAAGTTACGATGGTTCAGTTCCACTATCAACGTTGAACTACATATTCTCGATAATCTATTGTGAAGTCTTTGTCAGGAACTGAAACGGGTGCTAGAAATAAAATTGTTTTATAAAAATGCACGTCCGTACTCAAAGAACACATGTACAGTTGTACACATGCAAAGGTGTGCATTATTAGAGATAGACCTGGTCCGGGACCGATTTCAGCCCTTTTTCAGGGACGGCTTCAGTCATTTTCTAGGCACGGCTTTGTCAACACTCAACAGTTACAATGTTGTTTGAGGAGCTCTTCACTGGTCAATTACGTCATACTACAATTTCAACGTTATCTTAACAATCAAACAATAACAATTTATGATATTTAAATCTCATACATGTACAATACGTCAGTCACATTTTCATGTGACTGAACTTATCATCAATCAATAGCAAAGAACAGCAATTATACGATTAACTCTTTTCAATTTTTCAAAGATTGTTTGCTCTGAATTACAGGCAAGTTTAACTTTGATAGTCATTTATTTATTTTAAAATATGTAATGATGATAAACAAGACCCTCTTTTTTCTGCTCCGGACCTCATGTTCAATAAATGATTATGATTATACATAGCAAATCGAATAGGGAAGGAATTTATTAATCTTGATACTTAAATATAACACTAACTTCATTTTGCCATTTATGTTATCCAACTAATATCTTGTGACCATTATTAGACATTGATACATCCAATAATGAATGATTATGCACTTGCAGGTCCTTTCCTTCCAGCGTGACTCATTATTTATTTCATCTCAGCTAGTATTTCATTGTCTCATTCTCGAAATTGTAAATAGATATCATCACAAATTGTCATGTGCATCATGATCTGTATTCATCCATAATTTGTAATCATCATAATAATCAACGTGTTTTCATTTTTGAAAAATAAACATTTCTGACTTCTGGCTTGGACGTGTCCTTCTGGCCATGGCCTTCAGTTTTCGGCCGTGCTTCAGAATAAACATTTATACTTATATTTGAATAGAGGATCGAGTAAGATGTCGCCTCAACGATTATCTTCATTCTGGATGGAAACATGCTTTGCATAAAGTTTAGGGGAAAAGTCAAAAAGTGAATCCCTTCCTTGTTATTAATGTAGCCGCATTTCCTTGTGATGATTCTCCAATGATCTCTAATTGCCATGGAAACAATGGGTGAATTACGTATTTTATACGACCGCTAGCTTCAGATTTGCTCCAGCAACCACGAAACTAACTGAATATTCATCATCAATACAATACTCTCTGGCGGCTACCAATCCCAAGTGTTGGATAGCCGGTGTTACATTATATTACACAGTTGATGCTGATACATAGTCCAGAAGAAAGGTGATTTATAAGGCTGCTGGCAGATAGTGCGATTGACTCTATCCAGAGCGAACGCATCAGTGAATTATTGAATTTTCTAGACCATTCACGACTATAATATCAAGGTAACAATTATCAGCTCCGCATGAACACCGGTAACCATAGCAAGAGACTGTCGGGGTTCTGACAGACAGCGTCTCGAAAAACCGACAGCATTTAATTCATTTTTCCATTTGATTGAAAAGGTCTACGTGTATTGTACATGCCATTCGTGCTTCAAGTCAAACATCGAACTAAGGAGGCACGTCACTTTGGCCATGATTGGAGTTCAAATAGCAAAGATTAATTGATGCGATGTGCAACTCTCGATGGATGCTGTACTTGAATCGTTGTATCTATTCCGTTTTGCCATGCGCCTTTATGATTGGGTGCTTTGGGGTACATGTATGTATGCGTGCGCATGGTATTAAGTCAGAAAAGTCTTCGCAAAAGGTCTTGATACAACTGTCCCAGAGAAATCCTTGAAATGAAATCGAACTATCACTCATTTCATTCAACTCAACAATCTTCAGAACATATAGAACTTGGACAACAGTAAAAACTTTAGTCGAAAAATGAATTACCTCATATAGCTTGAAAGTACCAGGTAGGTCCATTTAGGCCTACGTCCATGAGCTACATTAAATGATGAATTTTCAATCAACTGTTTTTGCAGAAACATATGTCTTAGATGTTGATAAGAACGCTTGCTTTTCAAACTTTTATTTTAAGGCTCTACCCCGAACAATTTCATCAAAATCCAGTTTTAGAATAATTTTGACCAGGAACTGTCTTGCTATTAGACTGCTCAAGTATTAGCTTAGTCCACATTTCGGCATAATAAGTGATAAATAGATTTTCCTGTTGCTTGGAATAGCGATCATTGAAATCCATTGCAACCAATTGCGCTATAGAGAATTCACAAATTCATTTACGTGCAGCTTTCTGTAAGATTAGGCTTCTGATGAAAACTAACTGTATACGTATAAAAGAATCGCAACTCAACTTAATAACTTTAAGTTTTACCTTCAAGGGGACATGGTGTTGATGATATGGTCACACTATTTTTGGACTGTTGTGATGCATTTTATCCGGATGCCTTTCCTATCGAATTCCAATGACACTTCAGGCTCGACCTCAAGAATGGCTAATCCAAACACTTACCCTTAGAGCCATGGAGACCACATAACTGTACATGTATATGCACAGGCCAACTTATCAGCATGCATAAGTCATCAAATCTGCTTAAAATTGCCAATATGTTAGTTTTCATAACATTGCACTACGAATTCATGAGATAAGCACATCATGTTGAGGTAGATTCATGCTTCAATATACATATAATGAAAATGTCCAATCTGTTATAAAAGCGCCTACCTTGACCATGCTACCGGCATTTAATTATTACCAGACGGAAGAAACCTGTCCACTGACAGACTGGTCATATACAGTGTTTTTTTGGATTCAGCCGATTTCGTCGACATGTCGCTTAGATCCACAGTAATTCTTCTCGACACTTATGAATGTTTCAATCCTGTTACCTTGCATTTCCGATTAAATGTGGTCTACGTGGCACAGCGGTTAAGTGATTGGCCTAGCGATCTTTCGGTCCAGAGGTCGAGCAGCGGAAGTGTCATTGGAAGTCGTCCGGAAGGACATTCATGCTAAAAGATCACAATGCTCCAGATCAGCTACGTCCGAATGCAAAAGAATCAGCACCGTCCAAGCCCCTAGTAATGGGGAGTAATGACTTTAGACCATTTTTCCAATTAACTTTTTGGTTTGAATCCTGGCGAAGTTGTAGAGGAAAACTGACTGAAGTTTCATTCAAACCTCGAAATCTCATCGCAGCATTGTATCGTCAGCTTGAATCTCATCGGAAATGCAAATTGAAAAGTAAATAAAACTAAAAATAATAAATTGAATTATCGAAATGGGTTTCTTCGTGGCGAGCAAAGTGACGTATCGAGCAAAGCGACGTCACCCATATTTACATATCACACAAGAACACATGGTGCATGAACGTCTCAGATTTTGACCAAATTCGGATTAAAACTTCGGTTCATCAAAACCAGAGTGAGCATTAACCAGGTCACGGTCACTAGATCGATGCATTCTCTCCTTTATCCATTTTTATTTTGATAAATGCTCCGTGATTAATGGTCTATGTTTCGTGTGTTCATCACGCGCTAGCAACTTGCCACTGTTGTAAACATTTTCAGTAAGAATTTCGCTTCATAGTTCGATTATTTTTAAGATTTGTCATTACGTTCGTGAAATTCCAGTGGCAATGTCGAACGTTCGACAAATCACCACCTTTTATTTGACAAGCATCGCTTCCCTTTCATCATTGATGTCATCAGAAAGAACAACATTTTCATGAAGATGTTAGCGAGAAATCAAGACAACAGCGTTGCATTTGACTTCAAGATATTAGGATAATTTGATGAAGGAGTTTTACCTGACAGTCTGCGATCCATAATTCTGCGACCTGTCACACGAAGTACAAACAACAGAAACCACAGTATAATTAGATTGGCATCTCAAAGCTTCCGTGGCATTCATTCACAATTATTGTACTGTAATGACGATTTCAAAATTGCTGATCAGAAATACCACTTCTTACAAAAGGGAGAATACTGCGTAAGATCATGATCGCTTAAAAAGAATATCCGCAATTCTAATATAAAAAAATAGAGCTCAAGTTAAAAAATCTTCATAGTATTTACTTCAATTCACCTGATCTTGCGATTTTCTCCATTGTTAGGTGACACGTGGACGTGCTCTACTTTTAGGTCTTATCTATGTCACAAATCACTAAATTCATTTTTGACCGGTAAACAGGATTTTCATAATTTCAAAAAGTGCAATCAATAAGCATGTATCAAAGTAAACATTGAAAGAATATTGCATTTAAAGACGATTGTAAGATTGTCCTCGGCCGCGACTTTTAATATCTCCCAGATATATTTTCAAAATTTAGAAAGCAATTTCTTTTTACATTGGATTTATGGCGCTGCGTGCCATAAAATTAATAGCCGTCACGTGTTACCACGGTTTTGGAATCTAAAATCTGAAAGGACTTCAACACCTGCATGTGCAAACTTTACAGAAACCTAAAATGTATAGGACTCCGACACCGACTGCGATAGGATCGTATTTCTGATGTGGTTCTTATGAAGCCTGAATTTTTGACTAGAATCAACCTCATTTTGTAAAAAAAGTGCATTTGTCATATCTCCGTCATTCTCGTAGCAACATGCACTTGAAAGCAAACACGCAATTGAAATGCTGTTCTAGTCCCCTTCAAAGCGATTACTGAATTACTTGCAGTTTCAGTGCATGCAAGGGGTTTTCAAAAGTAACCGGACTACAAATCGTGTACATACACATGTACACAGAAGCAGATATACCATCGTTTAATTATGTGCGATGTCATTCGGTGAATGAACAATGATAAGATGCAATTTCAGTTTCTTAAAGATATAGAGCAGAGTTCTTCGATTCAGCTACTATTGACACCGCCTTTCAGCGCATATTCCAAAGTTCTTCACTTTTTCTTTCCTGCATCATTTCATGGAAATCGGTTGGAACAATGAGCTATGATCAAGGTTTTGACTGCTGAGGGCATTCGTGCCACAGAAAACTTCCAAAAGGTTGCTCAAAGTGCTTCAGTCGTTCTCAGGTGCTGGAATGGGTCAAGCGTCTTCAGGAATGCCGCACCGACTTGCAAGATGACCCACAATCAGACCGACCGTTAACCGCCTCAGACTCCGCAATTGTGTGGCGAATGGAAGAGATGGCTCGACAGGAGACTAGTATCCAACGAGCAGATAGAAGATACCGTTTAAGTAAGTCTAGCGGAAGTCTATCGAATTCTCCATGATGGTCACAACATGAGGAAGATGCCAGTGCAATGGATGAGAAAATACTGACGCTTGAGCAAATGCGTGCATGGAGCTGTTTCAACTTTTTCGGGAAGGTCCCCATTACGTCAACCAACTCATCACACGGGATAAGTTCTGGTTCCACTTGCACGAATCCAAATCGAAGCACTTTCTCTTCGGGGAAATTAATATCGCATTTCTAGTTTCACACTCGATCCCTTCGATCGGCGTTGGGGAGCGCAATTTTCCAATTAAATCAACGCTGGTCTGATGAGTGGTTCGAAGTTTCCAGAACGCTGGCATTTTTGCATGAGGGCGAATGGAGAATATTTTGAATACATGCTGTGAGCATTTCCAGCATTTCTTAGACACAACACTTAAGTGATTTTCATATTTTTTCTTCCTGCTCTTAATGATCGATGGCTTTCTGTTATGCAGTTAACATTCACAAATCTCAATTCACCATGGGAAATAATTCCTAGAATATCAAGGACCTACGCATGCCTAAGCTGAGGCCTACCTACTACGCAAGGAACTCGAGATCATTGTCTTCATTCTAGGGTAGGTTTAAATAAATTAATTGAAGTTGAAATTAATACGAGGTCATACTTTTCTGGACAATTTCTTAAGACAGAAAATGTAGAGTCACTGAACTACGCAACTTCAAAAACTATAAAGAATATATAAGTTGCCCCAGCTATTTTCGCTTTGTCTTCTTTACTCCACGGTGTTGCAGTGATAGTATGGCAGCAGCCGGCGATGAGATCATCTTCCTTCACTGCTCGGGAACTGCATTATACTTTTATTGTGAATGAATGAAGCAAGTCAACAAAATGTTGAAAATGGCAGGCAATGCACTTGCGAACAATGTCCTACAATAATTATACACGAATCAATGCTATTTCACATCACTACTAGAGCATGTACATGTAGTTATGCCATTTAGGACTCCGAAACCATGGTTGTTGCTAATAACCGTCTCTTGAATGATTTCGGCAATAAATTCAATCGAATATGGTTATCAGCATACTTTCAAATCAACTCCAAAGAAATGTCAAAATTTAAAATGAAGTTCCTGTAAAACTTAGGTGCAGAAATATGAATACTTGATCAATTGGGTGTCCTGCTGAACGACTGCTTAAGGTTGAGAGTCATGACTTGTTTGCATTGTACACATGGAAAAACATCTTCACTGCTGCCTGCCTTGCATTTGAAATCACAAGAAGTCTTTCAAATTCAAAATATCTTGCGGAGAGGTTGTCAACTGCTTCTTGACGGAAGGTGAAGAGACATTATTGACCAAGTCGTTGCATCCATTTGATTTGTTTTTCCGTCGGTTAATTTATTAACCAAACGCTCCTATGATTAATGTTAAGGTTATTTTTTGCACTACTTCACAACAATGGAACCTAAGTACTACATAAATTAAGGATTAGGAATTAGTTGTCAAGAAATGCTCTCGGTGAATCATTTAAGTATTACTAACAAGCATGAATTTGAAAATCATGTTTTACATTATCAGGTAGCAGCATCGGAGAATATTGGGAAAATGTATAACTTCTATTTATAAATAATATACTCGTATAAAATAATTAATCCAAGCTATCATTTCAGCCAAACTCGATAACCATCTTATATATTATATGCTAAATGTGTTGCTCTATTTACAAAAAACACTATGGATAATAAATAAAACTGGAATGAAAAGAAAACGAAAATTAATCAAATACAGTACACAACATTCGAATATGCACATGCAGTTACAGCATTAAAAATTTTCATTGTAACACTGGGCATGACATCTTCATAACAAGATGTGATTATTTACGTCTAGAATAATATTGAGGTGAAGGGACGCGATCCTCGGGTTGACAGAAAGGGTAATGCAACCTCGTAAGGGACAATATTCCGGATGCTAAACCACGCGAGAACAAACGTCCAATATCGAGAAGTGTAATGAGCCACTATTACACCAGATCGACGTCTGTATTCACAAAACGGACACACATGATGCAAAAAAGCTGGATATCAAGGCCGATTAATAGATACCTTAAAACCGATTGATAGTCGACCGATTCTCACTAAACCAATCGCAAAAGCCATAATCATAAGAATTTGCTTCAAATTTTAAAGCATTTAGAAGTTGTGAGGAGGCATCATAAAAGGCAGTAAATGCACTAGCACAAGACTTTTGATAAAAGATTGATTGAAATGAGGGAGAGATAAAAAAGTCACTGCAACTCAAGACGCGGACTAGCCGTCTAGGTCTAAGTCGAGGCGGCTGTATGCATCCCACCTGCATCCAACTCTGATTTTAGGCACAATTTCCTAAAACAAATCAAACTGAGAGCTATTGCGTCATAATTTCAATGCATGATCACTAAGAAGGAATGATTAATGATTGAGACAAAAGTATGGAAGTGAAATACCAGCATCCTACTCGCCAAGATAAACTTCAAAATAATTTTAAGTAAATCTGACGTTATGGCACTTAGAATTTCCACTGAGAGACGTTGCTAGCAGATTCAGAACCAGATGAACTCCTCATTGCACGAAGGATCTCCCAATACAGGACACCAAACATCACCCACATTGATTCATTGACGACAAAACCACACGACTGACTATCATCATTTCAAGAAAAAAACATTTTTGGCTGTGTAATGGGAAAATTGGGAAGAGCACTTTGGCAACTCTTTCTTGGCGCGCGGCATATTGTAATATAACACATAATTCCTCAGATTATTCAACAGCGCAAGCAATTCAGTTGGATTGTTATATAATAAGCAGCTGTTAGAAAGTTTCTGATATCCTTTCAACTGTTCAACAATGATTTAACTAACTATTCCACAATGACACATTTGGAACGGACAGTAGACAAAATGCGGAGTCAATAAAATTGTTTCTAGAATGCCATCCTATCTCATATGGACTAGATTAGATCCAACTTTTGTTCGCTGTTTTCTATAGTAGGTGATCGATGCAACCAGGTGTTCAAATGTGCTTAAATCGATTGAAATTGAGTCATGACTAAAAATATTCCCAGTTTATCAATTGTCTAATAAACAGGGAAATTATAAAGTTTGAGAAATTCAAGCAAAACAGACATTATCAAATGCGAACAATTCAGCTTGCATGTACACCGTACATGTATTTCAAATATTAAAATCCATAGTCCGACGATTTGAAATTGCAACATACGACACCAATTCAATAGATTGCCCTACTTCCACGTTTGTACCTTCTGACTGCGGTGGGCAATATTCATGAATGATGCACCGCTAATGGCCTCTGTATTTACTACTCCAAGTGCAAGTCCATTCATTTCGGTCGCAAGAATGTTGAACACCAATACAACTTAGGTCCAATACCACTTTTGCAATCTACCTAAGCCAGCGATTTGGGTACTTCGGTTTCTTCAAGTTCAATGTTCGATAATCACATTTTTGAAGCAATAAGTAAAGTTAATCGTTAGTTGGGAATGCTGAAAAAGTTGCTTCATGCGCCTGAACCGGATTATCTTATCATTCTGTATAAAGCTTATATAATATCAGTTCTTGAGTACCGCAGTGTGGTGTGGTGCCGCGAGCTCAGTATCTCATTGATTCTATTGAGAAGTTTCATAAGCGCTTCTGTAATTTTTTCTCGCATCTTCAAGGCATCAGTTACTGAGCTAAATTATTCAATTTGAATTTGATGAGTTTGGAAGCACGGAGGCTGAGATATAGACTGATTTTCCTTTACAAGATTGTTAATGGGTTGGCAGGCTTGGATGGGAGTGAATTCTAATCGTATTCGGGTCGGGTTCAAGACATCCCATTTTTTCAAAGATTATTTGTACCTATGTCTAGGCATTCATTCCGCTGAATTCAAGGCATCGATCACTGCTTATTTCAATCGGTGTGATATTTATTGACGATCCTCATTTGTGTAATTCACATAATTCAACTTGAATTTTTCGTTCTGCCCATGTTGGGCTTGATATTTGCCCTCTATTTATGCTTTGTCAATACATGTTATCCATGATCTGTTCACAAACATATCATCATCATCATAGTCAATATCTTCTTACAACAGTCATTGTCTTCGGCTGGTCCGATCATTCGTCCGCCAGATCCTGATGGTGCCATTAAATATTTCGGACGCACGAAGATGGGATTTTATATAATTCATATAAAAACTTTTCCAATTTCAAGCTTGGCTATGTATCTGATGGAAAAGAGGAATTCGATATGAGAGCAGCACGAAGAACAGAAACCCTGACAAATTTATTGAAAAAAACATAAAAAAATTCTGCTAAAATTCAAACCATTAACAACCGCTTCGAATGTGAAAAGCTCCACAAAGATTTTCTTTTATAACAAACTCTCCACGCTCATTTCAATCACAAAATGATTACATATACATTTATCGATTTTTGCATACATGCAACTCCATTGCAGCAACTTTGGCTGGGAGGTGGGGTTGATCGGCAGCCGCATTATATTTTATTGAGATGAAGATTAGATATTACAACTTTGAATTTCCAAACATTTCATATATTTTTCACTTGATCATGTAATTGTCCTTTAGAATGACTATGAGTTTCTAATAGTCGAAACATGCACTGAGTTGCTTTTGTACTAATTTCAGATCTCATTCCAATAGTTAGCAAACTATTGAGCTCACTTGGTGACACTGATGTATTTAGCATGTCTCTTTTTGCCTTAAAAGTAAACACATTCCATGTTTTAACCAGACCATGTGCAATACCGCTACTGCTTTAGGTAGTGTGAATTTTATTGCTTTTTTAATTCTTATGTGCGCTTTGCCCGTTTTACCACTTTTATGTTACTACGGCGCACCATTTGATCTATGTATCAGATTGATTATAGGCTATTGGCTGCTAGGTGCTGTCATCTGCAATAAATCAAAAAATGAAAAAAATGGTGGTCTAACGTAACTAATCACCCTACTGGGGGCTTCAGACCTCCACTGAAACCGTCAGACTTTAATCTGGATCGTTGTGAACTTTTAGTCTGGATGCCCTTCCTGACACTTTCGGGAATCGACCTCTGGACCGAAAGATCACTGGGTTAAGCACTTAAACAAGACTTCGAACTCATGGGGTTGACCATCCACCTTGCTACAAATCTGTCGGATCGACACATATGTTTAAGTCTCTACAAGTGAATTATTTGGTGCTGCAAAACTCACATTCACACACATTCTAGTTTGTCATCCTGAGGTCTGTCCTCCAGTGGAATGTGTGGTCTGAAAACTAGGCGCTTTTGGCTATGCCGACTTCTAATAATCTACTTTTTATAACTGCGGCATTGAAACTTACTGTAGTTGCCGGTGTATGAAGGCTGCTCCATTTATAAATAAACCTTACTCCTTGTTTTTGTAATGTTTCTGACTATCTTCTTAAAAAACTCATCGCCATAGAAAAGAGAGCCTATCTCGTATAAAAAGGATGATTCCATAACAGTGGCTGTTGACAGAACATGCATAAAGTTGTTTGCGTGTGTTGAGAACACGATGATCATCCTTTACGACAAATGTTTTGTGAAAGTCGCGAAAATGGACTATAATCAATCGCCCATTCGCAAGGACTGAACGTGTTAGGAAGTCTTATCAAATTCTGTAAAAAGCAAGGCCGATGGGCATCTCAAGACATGTTGTCAAATCAACATCCATCTAACTCATGTTCTAACGTCAATGTTCATTCGAATTTTGGTTGTAGTTACAATGCGCAGTGGATTGTGATTTTTTCAGAAAAATAGAGACTTCAATTTGACTGCTTATTTCTTTGAGTGTCAACGCATCTTTCAATAGCCATGTAAATTGCATGGTTACTAGGTCCAATTTGATAGACATATTTTCTTAAAGGGCATCGGTATAGCTGGCTAAGTATATCGTACAAAGAAAAAAGTTCAAGTAGACCTATTTAAGTTTCTATGATTCCATTCGACTCAAAATTTACCAACTCGTAGGTCCCTATTATGAAGTGATGAAGTAAGTTGTGAAGCGTGTGATGAAGCTAGAAGATCAAGAGAACAAGAGTGTTAACAATGTCAATAAAAAATTATTTCCAATGCTCTGTCAGTCAGCGTGAAAAAAATGGGTTCTTCCGTCTTCATTAATTTACTGATCCCATGACTCAATGGCTAAATGTGAAGGATTCAGGCCTTACCAGAGATAAAAGAGTCTCTTCCTAACACCCAGGGTTCAAAATCAATGATTGCAGCAAAAAAAATGAAGCACGAAATCATTGACGGCGCCGCTTCATTTAACACATTACAGTTTACAGCATTACAATGAAGTTCATGGTCAATGTGTTACTTACGTGATTCAGTACCATTTTCCTTTAGGAATTGAACGTATCTACTGATGTATACAGTAACCGATGATTCGGACGTAGTTCCATTAAAATCCCATGTTAAATCTACTCTCCTATGAAAAGCTTCGAAAATGTGCGGAAGTTTTGAATTGCAGTGAAACACGTGTATCTGAAGATGAAAAAAATCATGTCGATATCAACAATGCATATTTGATATTTCCTATTAATTCACACGCAACATGATCAAGAACACCTACATACGGATTGGGTTTTGCCATATAAAATTACTCTACGGCTGACTTCTGATTTGAGTAGTTTGGATAAACCTCCCAAAACACATACGAAGGTAACGATCCCAGATTTAAAGTATGGAAGATTACTACATCAATTGCCTTATCTGAAAAAACATGCTGGAGCACGTACACAATTTATTTGTTAACTGACATTATTTAGCATTATATTATCATCTCTAAAGCAATGACAACATCCAACTTATCTCAGTGGCAAACAAAATCTAATGCTTTGTGAATTGCTCAATCAGCCTATGGAAGCATAATTCATGCTTGGTCTGCCTTAGAAAAACCTGCATCAAAAGAATTATAGAAAACTTCCGGAGACATCCACGATGACGCTGTGAGTAAATTCTGTTATTGGTTCACAATCAGAAGAAACACGAAAGAAAAAATTGAAAAATTATAAATAACTAAAACTGAAAGAATGGAATCCACAATTTTTTGCCATCAACTTCGCGATCTGAAATTTGAAAACAAAGAGAAATTCAAGACAATGGATTGAGAAGAAGACTAATAGGGAAATGCAGTTGATCGCTGAATTCTATTCTTTGATTATAATCCATTAGAAAATCTAGAATGCAATGATGCCTATAAATCCCTCTGGCAGATAGGGGTTTCAGACTATTTGGCCTACTTTGTAACTTAAAAGAAAAAAATTAATAATCGGAATTTTGAAGACTTTTCACAGTGATGAACCAATATCCTAAGAAAGATTACGAATCATGAAAACGGTTATTGCGCATACATGCACTTTTACCCGGACAACCCTAACCCTGCCAACCCCCACCCCACCATTACTTTGTACATTTTACTGCAGCTGTTGTCTCAAGAAGACTGCAGCATTTCGGAAAATCTCAGTCGCTCAAGTACGGTTGAACTTCTAAATATCCAGTCCGACAGAGCCGTTTGAAAAATACCCTAGAGGGTAATTTGCGGAAAATAGAAAATTACTCATACCAGAGTAGTAGCCTGAATACTTACTATAGGCTTCTTTTTGTGATCAATGGCATTTCTCTTGGTTAAAGCCCTCTCTGTCACTATCAGTCGAGACTTGCAATCACTGAAATATCCTTCTATCTTCATTCGCAGAAACCAATATTGATTGATCCCGCCTGTATCCGATTTATACGACACTAGCTGACCAAAAGGCAAGAATGCTGGCTCACACACACGTATGCTTCCGTCATATAAGTTCGTAATATTTTCGGATTCCACACTCGTCTGTACCATGGCTTGATGTTGTACCACATAGAGGCGACTGCCGCCGAGGCCGTACACGATAAGATCCTTGCAATATTTGGACGTGCGAGGATTTAGGATAACTGAAATTAAATGGAACGGGGTCAGGAAAGTTTTTAACTTAAAAATCCGCATGATACCAACAATGGTAACGGCTGGAAATCAATCAACACTGCCGAAAAGCTTTGCAAATCATAGTAAAATACTGTAGGCATAGAGATGACTGCAATTGATCAGCAATTGACTGATTCATAGAAATATGAATTTGAAATATTTATAACATATGACTTGCTAAGACAGATATGTTTAATAATGATGCAAAAATCTGAGTTGCCTGTATTCAGTGGTGATATCAATCAAAATCAAATTTCTCCTGCAGGCCAAAAAAATCCAGCAGCTATTTAAAAAAAAGCTATTTTTAAGTTTTTTTAGGAAGACATGACATTCGAAAATATTTCCCCTTATAGTCTCTACACGGATACCTATACGGCATTTAGGTATCTGTGAGTTCCTATTACGCTGCTACTTGAAGGCCTACCGCCTTTTACGAGTCTTTTACAGTGCATGCCTGTCTATTTGTAAATGACAATCTTATAGCATCGCACGTGTAGATCAAAACTTCCACTCGTTAACCATGTCTATCAAACTGGTTGCAACACCTAACTGCTGCGCTATCAATACATGAAATTATAAAAGAGATATCGAAGTCATCTATTGGCCTGATCGAAGTGTATATACCTTCAAAAATCTTAAGAGTACCTACAGATATGCATGAGGTCAAAACAACCGATTTCCAGGCTGCCAAAGACTTACAGTCAGACCGAAAAAAAGGATTGACATTTGCAGCCTATGATAAAGAACACAAAAGATGAGAAGCGTGTGCAGTACTACAGGTACTGACGTCCAACAGAAACGCAACATTCTACGCATTTTTTTGGTTTGATACTTGGCCTACGTCTGTAATTTTCATGCAACAATAATTTGGAGCATGATAAATTTGAATCAGCTAGACCACAAGGCTATGCAAGATTATGTTTGAACAATTGAGATAAAACATATTTTCTTTGGTTCATACACATGAATGTACTGCGTTGCGTTTCTTTTGGACTTCGGTGGAAGAGTACAGCCACGCGGAGGAAGTCAAAACAACATATTGCCAGGCTACCAAAGACTCACAGTCAGAGAAAAAAGGCTGACACTTGCAGCCTATGATAAAGATTTTGAGAGATTAAACGGATAGACGAAGTAGTGAAAAGAACACCTTTTCTCTCGTTCTCAGAGCCTATTTGTGCAACACACAGGGACATTCCGTTGATTTGTTGATTTCTTGGATGAGTTTGCCTGTCAGGAACGCTTTTTTTTAATTTAGAAAGAGGTCAAGAGGGTGATAAATTCATTAAAAAATCCCGCAGCCCCCTAATTTCTTCCATGTTTTCCCGCAATTCCCGTAGCGAATATCACCACTGATTCGGAAGCAGGGAAAAATTGGGGACCATTGGAGAAAATATATTAATATAAAAGGATGGCTTTGATGTTATCGGTTTCCGTGTTTATTAAAATACACTTCAAATGACGAAGTGTATTGAATGTATATGTGTGTATGTATATATAAGTAACAATTTTCGCCATTGACGAAATAAATGTGTTTTTTAAGAAAGAATAAAAAGAATGACACGGTCAATAAATAGGATCTTATAATTTCTGGACTCTTTTATGAGTCCGATGTTATAAAGTGGAGATGCACAATTTCTGTCAAACAATTCAAAAATGATCGCTATCAAATAACATGCATGAGCTGCAGATAGGAGAATGCACAAATGAGAAGAAAACTATGCCGACAACATGATATTGATCTTTGGCTCATATTTGTGTTGAATTTCTTCTCTGCAGCTTTCATAAACGTCTCTGAAATTACGTTGGAGGATTTCACCTGTGATGTCATGTACTGATGGAGTGATTTTGTGTTTCAAGAGAAAATGCTGGTATATATATTACTGTCCCTTTTATTCAGATGTTGATGAATTCTTCTTCTAAATATGCATTGAGACTCGCCGATGTATGTATCTTCACATTTATTGCATGTTATCAAATATACCATATTCTTTACAAAACATAGGCTTCTGTTATTACATCAGCAAGTTTTCATGAACGGTAATTTAGGTTTTGCTTTTAATTGTGTTGCAAGAGGAGGTGGAGATATAAAAAAGCATGACCTTTGCTACAGAGATCCTTCGCAATTCTTTTCATTCCTTTTTTTAAAAATATATATATTTCATATATTTTATATAATTTAATTATATAAATATAATAATTAAATAATTATAATTATATATATTATTTAATTATATAATACAATAACTATTTTTATAAAATTTTATTTATATATCCTGATGGATCCTGTTGAATCCTGATGGATTTCAACTTGATTAGCTAGGAATCCATACGCAATTATATAACATGCAATTGATTAAAAGAAATAGCTATCCTTCAAAAGGTTGAGTAGAAAATTATTGATTTAATTTCTGATGACTCAATATCGCTGGAAATGTCTAGGCTGAAGTAATAAAACCACATGAGCAACGCAAGTAAATCATAGAATTGGGTCTTTCCATATACTCCTAGATATGCATATGCCAGATTAATCCCAAGTTTGAAAATATCAAGTATCTTTATCATTGCATGCAGTGCTATAAATACCTCGATATCAGATTCAATTGGACAAATATTCTCGTGGTTTCGCCACTCCCTCGGCTCTGACCATGTAAATCCTCTATCATCATATATACTTATTGTACTTTTAAACCTGCATTACATTTTTTATACAAGCGCGATTATACGTTAATACATTATTCAAGGCAAAGTGCATGGTGATCCGATTTACATGACACGGATTTTAGTTTCCATGTCCTACTTCTATATGTTGATGCCTAGCTTTGAATACTGGTCCGGAAGCCAGGGCGAGTTTCTGCAAGGAACGAGGCCGAAAATGAGACTTTCAAAGAATGATGTACATCCTATGTCTACAACGAATCGGTACGTCTGACGAGCTCTAGTGAGTTCCTCTTCTTGTTAAACATAATCAAAGAAATACACATGTAAATCAAATGGGACGCAGATTGCAGTTTTTGGCTAAAATGAAATTTTCTATCTTTTATCTGATTAAACAAAGACTACTAAGCCCAGAGTCATAATTTTTGACATGGGATGTCTTCAGGTCATTTCCTTTCATGTTCATGCAACCCTGTCTATAAATCTAAACACATTTATATTTGTCGAGCCTCTTAATGTCGGCAAGCACAAACATTTTGAGCAACTTTATCCACATTCAACCACATTCTCACATACATTGCCGATCAGATGCATGATAATAGCACATGCACATAATGGAAAATGGCATGAAGACATTCCATGTCAAAAATTATGACTCTAGACTTAATAGTTTCCAGTTGATAAGCGAAAACATAGAAAATTTCATTTAAACCAAAAACTGCAATCTCCGTCCCATTGGATCTACATGTGTTTTTCTTTGATCCTGTCTTACACGAGGAGGAACTCACTACAACTCGGCAGACGCGCCGATTCGTAATAAGCGAAGGGTTTACATAATTTTCGGCCTCGTTCCCTGCAGAAACTAGCTCTGGTTGCCAGACAATGCGCATTAATTGCTTTGTTATAGCACTGTTACTACTAGTTCGTCATGTAAACCATCCCACGAATTTGTGATGGTTGGTGATTTGAATAATTTTGATGGTAAAAAGATTACCAATGATTTAAATCTCATTGACATCATAACTAACCCCACGAGAAAAGATATTTTTCTTGATCATATTTTTGTGAGCGACGAGCTCGTCGACTTTTATTCACCTAATAATGTTGCATACAATTCACCATTTGGCAATGCAGATCATTTATTTATTACTTGTCGTCCTTCTTCACATGTATCTAATAACATTACATTTTCTGTTCGCTATGTGCATGACTTTCGTCAATCAAATATCCAAATTTTACGCGAAGAGGTTGAAAAATTTGACTGGTCTGAACTCTATGATGTTACTGATGTAGATGATAAGTGGACTTTTTTTCACGAACATTTAACAGCGCATGTAAATAAGTATATTCCGAAAAAATGTGTCGTTATGTCATCAAAAGACAAAAAGTGGCTAACCCCACTAACCAAACTTTTGATAAACGAGCGATGGAGAGCTTACAGGGAACGAAACTGGCCAAAATATCAACATTTGAAATTGAAAGTAAAAGTCGAAATTGCCAAATGCAAGACAATCTGGGCCAATAAAATTCTGCAAAAATCACAAGGACCCTGGGGTTTGCTTAATTCCTTTACTGGTAAGCAAAAGAAACCATTTGATGCATTTATTAATTCAAACGGTGGCATAAACAACACAGTTGTCATGATTGCGGATGAATTTTGCTCTGCACAAAATTTTTCGACAACTCATGTCGACCAAATTACTGATGATGATTGGCAGATCGACATAACTGTCGCCGATGTGTGTGAGGCTTTAGCATCTACCAAGACAAATAAATCTTCTGGCGATGACTGCATTCCCTCAATAATATACAAAAATCTATCCAACATTATAGCTGTTCCATTGACTGACATTTTCCAAACATCTGTAAAGGCAAGACGGTTCCCAAAAGAGTAGAAAAGAGGCATTATAACACCGGTTCCAAAAGAAAATCCCATCAGAGTCAATAAACCGCGGCCTATTTGTCAAACTAACTTGTGCTCCAAGATGCTCGAACGATTTGTCCTCAATCAAATGCATGAAAGTCTCTTAATGCTCTGCGGTCCCGAACAGCACGGCTTCCGCAAAAACGGCTCCACAACCACTGCCCTCATCACTATCTTGAACGAATTGTATATGAATTTTGAAAACTCATCTTGTTACGGTTCTATTCTGTTAACATACGATTTTGAAAAGGCGTTCGACACGTTAAACCAAACTTTGTTATTAAAAAAGTTTCTGAATAAAAGTTTACCTGCTGGATTCATCCTATGGCTCAAAGACTATTTCCATGAAAGAACCTCGTGTGTACGCTTGAACGGAATTTGCTCTAACAATTTCAATATCGTTTCTGGAATCCCTCAGGGAACAGTGTTAGCTCCGTTTATTTTTGCCTCATTCTTTGGAGATTGTAATTGCTCTCTATTTCCGAACGTGCGTTGTGGCAAATACGCGGATGACCTGACCTTAATTGTACCTGTAATGGATCCTGATGTTTTTTTCTGTCAACTTGTTGATAAAGCAAATTACCGATAATTTGGACGCTTGGTGCATTTGCAATGATATGTATTTAAATGTTGCTAAGTCTAAAGCTGTTCTTTGTTTAAAAAATGCTCGTTTGAGAGATCCAGCTCTGTATGATTTCCCCCTCAAAATTGTACAATCCGTAAAAATTTTGGGTGTCTCTATTACAGAAGATCTGTAATGGAATATGCACATTGAAAGTACTTTAAAAACAGTCAACAAACGCTTTTGTGTTTTGAAATGCCTTTGACCATATTTAAATTTTCATGATTTGCATTTGATATATACGGCCTATATTCGTTCCGTAATTGAATATTCGTGTCCCGCTTTTGTTTTTTTGAAAAAACCATTGTCTCTGCGTTTAATGAAGATTGACAAGAGAGCTCATTACATAATTTTTAGGAAGGACGCCAAAACATGTACCTGTGCTCCAGACGAAATTGAAAAACGGCGACAAAAACTAAGCAAAGATTTGTACTTGCGAGCCGAGAGAGATTCAAGCCACTGCCTTCATGTCATGATCCCGAGAAGATTGCTGTATACTTGAGTCCCTCTAATTCCTTTGTGCAGGACCGACGTAATTCAGAAGTCTTTCTTTCCTTTCACTGCAACTTTATTAACTCATCGTTAATCATTGCTTTCTTTGCTTCATGATGTATATATTTGCTCTTATGAATGTGTGACAACCATTTTGTGTAAACTATGATTTTCATTTTTGAATAAAACACTTCTATTCTATTCTATTCTACCAAGAATAATGAGGAGCTTTAATGAACAAGTTTTCACTATTAATGACTTGTCTCACTCATCAAGCAGTCGGGTTTCTCAAAAAGCAATAAAATCGTTTTAAAACAGATATCAAGAAAGTAAAAATGCTAGCACTATCAGCATATGCGACGAAGTAAAGCAATCGCTTCATCAGGATTTGAATATGCAATGAATGAATTGGATGAATCAGATGCATGTATTCAACTCAGCATCTGTAGCGTGCAATCTTCATGTTTGTAGGAAGACTCACGATGGGAAACACTTATCCATCTGCGGTGGGAGGCATCCTCGTCACGGGGAAACCGGGGCTCAAAGCCACGCACCCCGATTATTCCAGCCTTCGATCTGCCGCACGGCAAGATGGGAGCTACTATACCACTGCGTCTGAGAGAGCAAGGAAATATGATTGCTTCACGTGCCGATCTCCAGGGAAATACAAGTGGCCAAGACCGTCTTCAGACACTCACTGGGAATAAGTGCTAATAAAATTGTTATTACATATGAATAGGGCCTACGATTAGCGGAACACTTGCTTTTTACTATCGCGCAGATGATTCATTCACTTTTCTAAATCTTCTGGAGCGGAGATTTCTATTCGTGGCTTCGGAGCTTGCTGCTTTATATTATTTCTCTTCCGACTTCATCGTGTGGAGCAATTGCTGGAAAAGTGCAGATATGTGCTCTCTGCATGCACTACGTTGCTCATTGTCGCATGATACAATAGGCATGCTACATGGAGGTCGGATATCAAAGCTATCTAAGCCTAGAGAAGACATGCGATAACTATGATGTCACCAGTCTAGACTCTTACAGCGGGTGAAGTTCAGAACCTCTTGTGTCTTAGATTTGAGACAGCTTCTAATGTAAATGGCGTATAATCCGACATTTTTTCAGAGTGAGTAAGATCTACTTGAGAGATGCAATTTGTCTGAACGCTGATGAATAGGGACCGTTAACAATGTCTGTAGACCGCATACAAGAAAATTTTAAGATGTGATCTTGTGAACACAGATCTTTTAAATTTCGTTCCCACTTTTTGCATGTTTGATCTTAATAACCCATGGCAAGCGATCCTGAGCAGTGTGATTTTCCACCATGTCTCTGAAAGATTCAACAGGCGATTTTGTGATTTCATCTTCAATAGCCATTCCTGTTGTTGCTTTTCAAAAATTGACAATTTTATTGATTAAGATTTCTTTCTTGAACAAAGAAAATACCGTGCTTATGCCATAAAACACTCATTTTGTCAGTTTATCTGAGTGTTCTATACATTGAACTCTTCAGGACTATTTTTTACCCACAATAACTAATGCCCGATGTCATTTCAGTTATAATTCACAGATGCGATAATGAAAATTTAATGAGAGAAATTCGGCCTGTCGGTCAGAATAGTGCACGCGTCGACTCTAAGTTTTGATCAAAATATTGCAATGTTTTCCTTCTCTAATGAGTCCTCTAACAGATTTACGAAAACTTCCATCATATGCTGTCACATTCACGGATGTGCGTGAAAAAGACTAACATGAAACATCAAAATAAAATAATGCACGCTGTTTACGGCTTCGTAAAAAGCCAATGACAAAATTACAGCTTGATATAGCAGTTAAGATTTAATAAGAGATGAGACAATGGAATCGAAATCCAGTCTGTCTCAAGTAGGGACCTGCGAAACTTCGAACTTTGATTCGATTCGAAAACATTCGAATTGGTTCATGTCGACTGTCCAAAAACTATATAAGCTGTTTTCTTATGATTCATAGCCTCTTCCTGTTCGTTGCTACTTGGATGTGACATTGCAATATGTTTGAGATGGTGGATTCTCACTGAAAGTGGCTAAGCGTGTCGGTTGCTGACCAAGAGTTATTTGAGTCAACTATGGTACGCCCTACGTGCTATGTCACAAATAGCCACTACATGCATGTGCTAGATGACTGCAAAGATCAGGGCTTCGGACTCGGTCGTCGATCTTTCTGACCGGATCCAATATAATTTACAATAACTGCTTTGAATCAGAATTGTAAATGGCCCATCAGCAGGCTCATAAGCTTGTATCTTATTAGGACTATAAGTCAAAAGTCAAAAACGTATTTTTCTCGACAAGAGAACATGGGGTTAATGCACGCTATAAGCTATGTATAAGACATGCTTTTCAGAGTATCTTTCGACAGAAATCTTGGCCCAATATACGTGGGTTACTAAAACAGTGAATTACACTGCACATCCTAAAACAGGAATTCTTGCTAAAAGTAGGCCATGCAAGGAAGCAAAACTCAAACAGGATATCTAATAAACAAAAAAAGATTGCTTTATGCGGCAATATGCCATCCGATCTTTGACAGAACTACTCAGACTTCTTTTTATGTGGCCCCTCGAATGACTTTTTGTAATGAGGCTTTTTGAACTTAACTCCTGCAACTTTTAAACAACCGATTGACTTAATATTTAAGGTAGGCCTGCAGAAGCTTCAGGGTATGGGAAACATTTTATTTCGATCTGACCCCATATGGCTAAATCTCAACCAGAAAGAGCTAGTTAGCGCATCAAATTTCGACACTCACGTAAAAACAGTGAGTTTTCCCCTCTTTTGGTGATTAGATTATCTTTCCTGTTGAGATTCGATCCATGTTTACTAGACACAAGTTGTTCCTCTAATCCTGAATCACCTGTATCTCACAGACGAAATTAATCAGTCGTCTGGCACAAATGTTAGATGAGTTTAAGTACAAAATATTGTCTATTGTCGACCTATTCAAGCTCGCAAGTCCAAGACTACAATAATTAGTTGTACATTATAGTGCTCAAAGTCTTCCATAATCCTTAAAATGTATGAGTTTGAGTGACAACTTTAATCTGTATAGGCTATTTAACAATTTACTTCGAATTTTCCTGAATAATTTAGATTATGGACAGTTGCTAGCTTCAATAGCTTGTTGCTAAAATTCTATTATTGCTTTCTGATATGAAAACTGCTGTAAAAATATAGAATCCACTGCTTGCTTTCTCATGAAAATAGGTGCTTTCCCACTTTTTTCTATAAATCTGAGGTCATCAACCAAGTCTCTATCATCAAACTACTCCGAGGTAATTTGGCAAAGCAGTTCCAATAGGCTGTTCACGACATATTGTCAAATCAACATCCATCCACTGTAACTCATAATCTAGCATCATAATTCATTCGAAACAGGTTGTAGTTACAAAGCGCAGCAGATTTTGATTTTCTCAGAAAAATAATTTGACAGCCAAGGTGTCTCTGAATCCGTCAATGGGCATGCAAATTGCATGATTGTTAGGTCGTATTTGATAGGCCAATTTTCTCAATGCCTAGTGGTATAGCTGGCTCAGTGAATCGCATGTAAAAACGAGCTCAAGTAGGTCTATTTCATTTTTCCTTGATTAGATTCGAGATTCGATTCGATTCAAAATCACTCAAAATTTGCCGATTCGCAGGTCCCTAATCTAAAACTTTCAAAAAATCAGCCAGTAGCAAAAGAACTGCGCCAGAATCAACATCTAAAAATTTTACAATATGATAATAAAGTATAGGTAGAGGACTGGTAGTTCCTTTACCAGCAACTGTCATGGATGCAGTTTAATTGAAAGATGAGGATCAAACGAATTTGTAACAACCACTTTCTCCAATAATTTAGAAAGTACAGACATCATGGAGATTGGACGGTAATCATCAGGTGCAGTAGCATTGGAAATCCTAGCTATGCAGTAGGTACTATTTCATCGAATTTAAACAAAGCAAGAAAAATACTTCGAAAAACATCCATTGAATATTCTGGCAATAGCCGAACAAAGTATGCATTATTCTGAAAGATCCTATAAGGATCTACAAGGAAGTCCCTCAGGATCGCTACCACCCTTTTTAATGACTCACTAATCGAAGGATATATGCTCACTAGCCTCAATTCTATAATCAGACAGGTGTTGAATTTCAGACTGTGTTGGATGTATCAGGTCATCACTTTGAAATGCTGAAGAGAAGTGCTTATTCAACTGATCAGCGGAAAATACAGTAGAACCAGAAGTCTTCTTGCATGCGTATTCGTGAATTACCCTTGATTCCTTTCCGAGAATTACGAGAATTCTTATTCAATTCAATTCCAATTAGACAATTTTTCCTCCACCGAATTGGTTTAGGTTTTAACGAGTAACAGTGTAATCGGAAATTAAGATACCGGAATCCGATATGGATTCGTTAAGCCATGTATGGCTGTCAACGATGACGTCATCATCAATTCTGCTGTGGAGGCTGCGCGCAAGCGGGACTACTTGGCATAGCGAGAGGCGTCTCATTTAAGGAGAAAACAGATTGAAGATTGAAACAAAGTCAAAAGCATGAACGAACTGCACTTTTAATGATGTACTGCTGTACCCACAGAATTAGACAGGTCGTCTCTTCTTCTGTTTGACTAGAAAGGAAACATTGGAACATGTAATGTCTATGAAATGGCACAATCTGTTAACATAATGCTATAGAAATAGAACAATGAGCAGCCAGTCCAACATTAAACACTCCAAATTGTGCAAAGTTTCAGTGACTTATCAACCGGATCACACAGCAAAGAGACACAGAAGATATCAAGTTCTACAGATAAGTTTGTGAGCGCTTTTTCGTGCGCATGCTAACATTTTTAATGATGATCGGAAGGATCAACATCATCGAGAAAACTTTAGCGCAATGATCTGAATTCTTCGAATCTGAAGGAATCGTGGCGATCGGAGCATTTTGAAGGAATTCACAGGAATCCGCAAGCGACGCGCGGCTATTTTTCCTATCTCTGTAAGGCATTAGGAATTTCTTTTTGCCCACTTAATAAGTTCCGGAATGCGCCATCGTTTTGAATCATTTTGCACTTCTAGCAAAGTGATACGCTTCAGCAATCTAATTCTGTGGCTGTACCTCTCACATCTGTTATTGCCGGATGTTTCTGCCATTACCTGATATCTCCTTTCTCGCCTGCTGATGCAGTTTCTCTTTGCTTTGTTGAATTTTATGATTGTCAACCTTTTGAGCTTGTCAACTTGACATTGTTTAGCTGGAACTTATAATCTTTAGATAAACATTAGTTATACTGCTGATAAGTGTTAACACGCACGAAATGGCAAGTTATATTCCCTTTCATAGCCTCAATTGCTTTGATATCTGAACAAGTCAGTGGCATCTTTTAAACAGCTTTTGTCAAACTGATTAGTTTTAAATCTGCCAACTGTGGCTTGATTAGAAAATGTGATGTTTTGAGATATTTGAACAAAATTTGTCTCAATGTACAATACCGATAATCTCCCGGAATCTGAACATGAAATCGGCCAGCGGGCCGGCCTACCGGTATGCAACTCCGATGAACATCTACTTCTTTATCTGACAAAAACTTAATAATACTCAACGTTCTATGTTAATATATCTGCGAGATTAGCACGCATGATGCTAAGGAATCTGTGATTATCCAACTATCAGCTTCCTTTGACTTTAGATAGAGCTAAATTGCCTGGAAGCTGAAAGGTATTTCTCGATAAGAATGTTCGATTGTTGAGTAAATTTAAAATGAAAAGCAATTGAAAAATAAAAGAAACTCTCAACATGTTTTGTATTGGACCATCTATGCAATCATACCAGGCATCTGATTATTAAGAAGATGAAACAGAAGTACGGAAAACTAATGTGACACTAGGACAATAGCTACTACGATTAAGGTATCCACCAGTAGTGAGACAACGTTAATGAGTCTTCATAATTATCATTTTACACCACAGTGTCTATCGAGCTTTTTTACTACGAATGTTTCAAAAAGTTTGCATGCATTCTGCATTGAAATAGATACGTATTTACAATCAGAGTCTATGATGCATTATGACACGAGCTGCTAGATATTTGGTGAAAATATAAACGCTCCGTCTATGCATCAATCGAAAATTTAGGGACCACATAAAATTGCTCGGTTCAACTTCCTCAGCGTCGAAGCCGTATTCTATGATAATTATGATTTATGGGCAATACAGGTTCATCTTTAGCTTTTGAACAGGACACATTGCCATATATGCATGCCCTTAACATAATTATTATGAAGATGAGCTTTGTTTACGAGATCACCTTCCGTTCACCATGCCAATGTTCACCCTAAGGGTTGTTGAGCGTGTGTGCGACAGTGCTATCCACCTGTATTACACATGCATATAGAAATTTTCAAAATTAATAATGAATAATGCTGAATATGGCAATTTATCGAGCAGCTTCCTCGCACTTGTCGTCCCATTATAATATGAAAGTCAGTCACATGTCAGATAAGCTACGAGACAGAGAGCGTTTCCAAATTATCTAAAATCTCTCCTTTGAAAATCGTATTCTCTTCATTAGAACGTTCTTAGTAGAACGTCCCTAGTGTATACCTCAATTACATATTTAAAATACAAATCTGTGCGAGGATGTTCTAACAGTCACGCAAGCGTTTTAACTCTTTCTCTTCTGCATGCTGATGAGAAACACAAACGGTTAACTCTGAGAAAGTCAAAAAGGAAATTGGATGAAATTCAAGGAAGCTGGTGACAGGCCGTGCAGCGGTTTGGCTGAGATGAAAGACCTCATCAATATTCTTCACGAATATCGTTATTTCCCAATATGACGGCAGTTACCTGACATCCTAGATTCTCATCAACAACACTGACCTTTCTGAGGAACATGATGGTTGTATGTTGATGAGGAATTAATTATATGCACAAGCAATTAGTCAAATAGTCATCAAAGTCAAGTATGTGGGCAGATTGAGCTGCTTTTATCAATTACTTTCTTGTTCGAATTTAAATCCATCAGATTTTCTGCATCAAAACTACACTTCACGTTCACAGAGGATCAAAGACCAAAATTTATAGAAAAATATTTTCATTGCAAAACGGCTGACATATACATGTACATGCATTTGACATGAAATTTATCAACAAATTTCGTAAGGCAAAACTTGTTCAGAATCCTTATCAGAGTCATGAAGCCTAACGGCAACCAAATAATTTTAATAGGTATTTTTCTAGTAAGATCTTCTATGCATTCTATTCCTGCGACCAAGGCAAACAATGGAACGTCAAGAGACTTGTCATTCTCTTCCTTAACAGTGTCCGAAGAAGATGTTCTTCCTCTTTTTTTCGTCATAAACGACAGGAGACTTGGAACTATGCGTTCCTATTTTTAAGTTACCCAGACAAAGGTATAAGAAAAGGAGATTCCTGAAACGCAGTCGATGATCAAGATAATCGTTGTGTGCATGTTGTAGGGTTAGAGGAACCCCATCAGGTAATTATCATCGCTTTCGAGTTCTCTGCTACAACAGACATGTGTGTTCATGTTTCGGGTCGTGTTGAATCCCTTTTCATTCGTGTCGTGTCTGTATTTCTACCAATTGAATCGTGTTTCATTTTCTTGTTGACAATGATTCATTGTAAATTGTTAGTTTTGAAATAATTTTGGAACTTAACTTGTTCTAGCTAAAGATAAGCTTTTAAAAGTCCAATTTATTCCAAAACGATGAAGTCCAACCCTCAAACCTGGGTAAGAAAATAAAGGAGGAGTAATTAAGCAAGAAGGATGTAAGCAGCATTCTGTCATTGCACTTGCACAGATAGATCACCTAAGTATGCACAAGAGTTGAACAATACATGGCCGAGCCACGAGCGTCAACCGCCTCGTGGCTCTCTTATGGTGAACCCTCTTGTGGCGGTGGGTCGAGCGCGCTGCTCAGCATACGACGCTGAGCATTGCAGTGCACGCCATTCTTTCCATCAAAACCACTTCCGCTACAAGCAAACGTGCATTTTCAGCATGGGAGTCCGTCATAAACAAGAGAAAAAATTCTGCGAGTCCACAGCAGCTTGATTAATTATTTTCCAAAGATTGACCACATGCTTGCAGCCTTTGACAGTAGTTTTCGAACTTTTAATCCAATTCAGATTATTTATAATTACCTAAATCTGTTGTAGTCTCCTCCAGCGAACTATTGTTTTACATTCAATTATGCATATACGTTTTAGATGAATCGCTCGCAAGATAAATTTTATGTTACTTTCGCGTTAGACGCAGGTGGTTTGAACCTCGTGTTCGTGTCGTGTTAAAGGAAAGCATTTTTGTTTGGGGTGAAAAACTAAGTGTCGTGTTGAGGGCAAATTTCCGACGACCGCAGAACAGAACCCAGCGTTGATGACTAACGCTTTGAAGAGACTGGTTTTCGTGGAAAGCGGTGTCTATAAAGTGTGCAAATCACACGCAATGCGTCTATAGAAGCAGTAAAAAGTAAAAGCAGTAGAAGCAGAAATAGTAAAAAGTCGCCCGACGCGTTTCGTCCGTCCGACAGTCTCAAGGCCTCTAGTTGTTGTGCAGAAAAAACATTGCTCTGATCAATAACATGCGTAATCAAGGACTTCACAGATCCCTGAGAGATATTTATCACACAGCATGATTGATTTTGCCAGTAAGCCGAATGACACCCTTTTGAAAGCTCACCAGTTAGGATTATTGTAGTTTCCTGTTAAGATATAAATTTTGTGAAACTCGAAGCATTTAGAGGGAAGAATTTGCTTGAACTGCTGAAAGCGCTATCTGAATTATCCGGCGCTACCCTAATAAATAATTTAACATGGATGCTGTACGCATATGCAAAAAAGAAACATCGAACACTTCATCATATATGCATAAAAGAGAAGCCGTAAACAGGAAAGTTTCGCGAATTTCTCGAAATGAGCTCAATTCACGAAAATGTTTCTTTTCATTTCGAGTTAACCACCCTGTGTAGGAATATGTTTTAAAACCTCATAACTATGTATTAATAAACAGTGACTGTACTAAACGAGTTTTAATTTGTGGAAGTTTTGACTATACATATTTTCACGATGTCAAACTATACCTACTTATTGATTGGAAAGAGTCAAGATACACGTATACATCGATCCTCATTGAAATTTGCATTTAGCAATTAATTTCTATCTTCATTGGAAGATCATCGTCGGGCATAGCATCTTCTATGTACGTTGTCGCAACACCTCTTGTTCGGCCGACTTCTTGGTTTGCGTCCTTCTGCCTCCAGAGACACTAGGAGTCCAACGGAGTCCACCCATCGAATGACCGCTTCCAATTAATGGATACGCAGCCGTCTCATAATCTGTAGGTACACGATCGGATAGTCGCTTTAAAAAATCCACCTGATCGCTGCGGCTCTTGAGATTAAGGTCCTCTTGCTCAACTAGAGATTAAGGTCTGCTGCTCAACTAGATATTACTTCTTTTGTGGTTTTGGGCATTACATAAGCATTGATGCACATTACTATTAAACGCACATGCAGTTGCCATTGATGTTAAGTTTGGCACTGTTTAACGTGAGATTATTTATTTGATACTTAGTGAACTTTCGATTAATGTATTTCGAGTTCAGAAAGTGATGTTTTCACGTAAACAATTGCATCCATTATCTGTTAACTGACCTCATAAAGCAAGTTGCCATAACGTAAATGTAGCATCTTGCATAAATAGCTAGGACGCATTCATGCACTGTCCCTCTTGATAATAGCGCTACAGCAGTTTTCATAACTAAACAACACTAAATGATCCACTTATGGGATAGGAATAGGATGCAGTGCTTAGGGGAGTGAATCAATTTCGAGTCTAGATATTTTGAATCCATCGAGATTTTAGTCAAGATAAAACCGAAATTCTTGAGGCAACATAGTCGCAGCATCTTGGCAAAACGTGACGACTCAAATACCGCATTTCCTTTACGGTAGACGCGATATCCCATAAGACACACTGTTCCTGGTGGCAACTCACAGTAGCTCGATATAGAATTATTTGGATGCATAGATTAGATAAGGAAGTTAACAACAACCTGCTCAATCTACATACCAGGAACATTTTCATTTAAAAATTCTTCTTAGTTAAAAAGATAAACTTCGGAAGGTCCAGGGTTAGAATCTGTTCATCTCGAGAGGCATCACCGCTCTCACCAGAGGTTATCAACCCTAACCTGAAGACAGCTGCGAGTGTAAGAACGTTTCTCCACTCCTAGGTTGCTAGCATGATTCCGTGCCTTGGATGAGACACTAGATGAGCAAAAAAGTGCTCCCGATTTGTTTTACTTTATATGTCAAATAAAAACAAGACATTTTCGAGTTGCAACCTACCATTACTCGGCCAAAATTGCATGCGAGCATAAATGTCATATTCATTAAAGGAGAAAGAAGGCTTATAAATACAGGGTGTTCGCGATCTTCCGGCAGATTTTTGACACAGTTTTGGTACATATACAACAGCGTTTTGCATTTAGTCATTCGAACTATGCGCACCTGAACTATGCAAATACGTACATATATTTCATATGTACAGCACTAATTTCATTGGATATGCGAAAATCGATGATATGAAACAAACCCTTGCATTTACTTTTCAATCTCACTATGGAGTATCGAGACTTGACAAACGAGCAGATGGCTTGTGCAGTCGCATTTACAGCAACATGTGACTGCGAGAAGGCTAGGCGTCTGTTTAGTGATCAGTTGGACAAAGAACCCCCTCAAGGAAGAGCATTGCTTAATTGGAAAAAGGAGATTCATGGGAACCCTCTCTATTGCCCCGAAGAAACGAATAGGTGATCACAGTGCGCGGAGACTTTCGGTTAACAAGAGGGCAGCGGTCATTGCAGCCTTCGAAAATGATCCAAGTAATTCGCAAAGAAAGGCTGCACAAGAAGTCGGGCTTGCTCTGTCATCCGTGAGAAAAGTGCTCAACGAAGAGGGCATCAAGCATTGGAAGCATGCAGTTGTACAAGAATTGAAGCCAGAAGATAATCCTAATCGACTTCAATTTTGTTGCTTGATGATTGAACCTAATCCAGGATCCTAATTTCATCTCTAATATCAATTTCAGTGATGAGGCAACATTCCATCTTAATGGGACTGTCAACCGACACAGCCGTTTCGTGCATGCTCGCAAAAACCCTCATTTGATTGATGAGAGACCGATGCGGTCACCTTCCATAGTCTGTTGGGCCATGGTCTCACCTCACGGTAGGAGCAGTAAATGCAAAACAGTTCAAAGACATCCTGTTCAGAAAAGTGCTGCCAATTATGATAGAGCGAAAAAATCTATCTCGGTGGTATCAACAGTGGGGGCACCACCACATTGGGCACTTGAAGTACGACAACTCCTGAATTCAAAATTAGATAATCGCTGGATTGGTCGGGGAGGGCCTATTTCCTGGCCTCCAAGAAGTCCACACTTGTCAGTGTCTTAGATTTTTGGCTATGGGGTCAAATACGAAATGATCTCTACAAAAACCCCGTCCAAAAACTTTGAGCGAATTGAGACAGAAACTAGTCTTTCTATTGGACAACATAAACACAGATGATATTTCTCGTGCTTATCAATCATTTATCAAGCGTTACCATCTTTGCATACGCTGTGATGGAGGTCATGTGGAACACCTTTTGTAAATTTTTGATTAATATTGCAACTCAGTATACGTCTTTTGATCACTTAAGTATAGAAGCATAAGAACTAGAGCCTCAATAATAGCTTATGAAAATCCGCCAGAAGATCGCGAACACCCTGTATATTCTTAAAAGGGAAGAAGATTAATGTATATGACAGCTAGTGTATCTAGTGTTCTACAACTTCTAGTGTATCTTTGTTGACATATTTCGTCCGGGGTAAATGATCGGAGACATTTTCTGAATCAATTGATCAGTGACCTAACGACTTTCACATGAGCATCAAGCTAGCAGCGATGATGAATGCATCCACACCTGCAACACGAAGCACATTGAGTGAACGCAATTGTAAGCGCCAATTATGTCTATTCACCTGCTGTTGCTCAGATCAATTGAAACATACCTTCCTCCGTGAAAGGTAATACAAAAATAAGTGACAAAGCATTTTTAATTCTTCAGAATCTGCCATTCAACTATAGTGTTCATCACCTTCAATTCGATGCCTTCAACTTTTTGTTTTATTAATATTATATGCAGGCCATAATTTTAGGATATGCTTTATTTGTAAACAATATAGGCAAAAATGGCAAACGCATGTAACTGTCCACATAATAAATGTGTAGAACGAGCAGAGGCAAAGTTTCATTTGCTTATGTAGAATACGTCACCATTCTTTTATGTGAAGGGTGATGATAGTCATATTTCTCATTAATGAATTATCATAACTTATGAATGCATCAACAAATTGGCATCGGGTCAAACTGGCATTTTTAGAAAATGGTTTTTATATGATTGTCTCAGGCAAGTCTCGAAATTACAATTTAAATAACACAGCATTCTTATCAGCTTCTAAAACCTATGTTTCTGCTAAAATTTCAGGAGAAAAATAAATTGCATCCCAGGGTGGGGAAAAACATGTTTATAGCGTTTTTTCAAAAAACATGTTTTTTGTAAAAATGTTTTCTACTGTCCTTGCATTCAATTGAGGCAATGTCAGTTAATCAATTATGTCCTTAAACAGATAGATTCAGCATTAACAATGAAAAATGAATTTATATTTATCAAAATTCGATGAAATGTTCTTTGAAAAAAAATTTTATTCAAATTGAACTGAAATTTGTAATAATGTTTGTATTATGCTCCGTCATTAGCCTAAATAGATAGTGCTACTTGACTAAATACTCGTACTAAGCAATAACTGACATTGAATTTACATTATCGACAGATTACAGAAACAATACACGTCTAGATAATATGACCATGTAGGCCTACTCCCAACATCCCATGAGAGTGATGCATTTAAGAAATAATGGAAATGCTGATCATGAAGTAAATTAAACGACTCTGTATTTCATCAAGAAATAACAAAGTGAGTGATGCTGAAATAATTTAGAGCAAGTTCGTGATGCAACAGATCCACCGTAATCATTGTTTTGCAGTAATATCTTGTAGTTCATCTGTTCAGCTGCTTGCAAAGAAAACGCATTTTCCACCCCTACTCTGAGATTCACCCGCAATATTTCATACGTCAATCCCATTGTACTACATTGACATTCGAGGGCTGCGGTGCTGCATGAATGCAGAATAATACTTCGGCAATACCAGATGCTTCCGTCTCAAAACCTATTCTCACCGACTTCCTCTATCAAGTTCAGGGTGAACGTTGCCTTTGAAAAGTCGAAGGAGATGCCTTCGCAACGCATCGGGTAAGTGATCCAGAGGCAGCAGGCTCAGCAACAGCAATAAAATTCCGAACAAGTTTCGGTTGCTCGGCGGTCATCGTCAATTTTGTCTTTGCAGATTCGCAGCAAATAGGCCTAGCTCATCGATGGTTGTACGGCCATTGTCGTTCGTTTTTCGATCACATGCTTATAAGCTTCGTCTTTCATGCAGAAATATTTCACTTATCTGGCTTTTCTATCATAGTTCCACCGTCGTTTTGACTCGTCGAAGACAATTGAGAGGGGATTCAATTCAAACATGTTATATATCTTGCCCATGATCTTTCAAATGATTGCATGATACAGTTGACAACTCGATAGGTGATCCATTTTTATGTAGCCCAATGTAAAGACAAAGAACTCTCCAAGCATTCTAGCCGAAAATTATTTTCATTAATTAATTCACTATACAAGACCGGCCTTCGTCTTCTAGCATCTCACGATGGATGGTAGCGGACAGGCATATGGTTGTGTGATGCTTCGGCTGTGTTCTTCTGTGATTCTTGACCGGGGGCTATGTGGCTCCCTGGGGAGGACTTTAACATGCCAGGGGTAGAATGGCGTTTGAAGGAGGATTTGGGAGGAATGAGGTTCGAAGGAGCATTTTGAATGAGCAAGATTTCTTGATTTCTTCCCAACGACGGCAGTCGTAATACATGTAAATATGCTATCAGATTTGTTCACTGAGAAGAGAAATCGACTCAACATCAGCGTGCGCGTCGATTTGAGATTGAAACTGACAAACTTGACACCTCGAAGATAGGAATTGCGTTGCGTGGGGAGCATCAGGTTCAATGCAGTCATCGTCTTTGGTCACTGTATGCAGCTTTGTGTTGCAATCTTTCTTGATAACACTTTCTAAATACACGTGCTTGCATGGTTCCTGATTACAGACCTGAACAGTCTGCATTTGAAAATGTGTGATGTCACTATCTTTGACTTCTTATTTGGACTTGAATAGGGACCTCTAGCTTAGAGGGAGGAATTACGCATGCTTTCAACGTTTAGGGAGGAATCTGAGCAAAAAGGCTAAGAACCACTCACTGGCAAAGCACTGAAAAAGTTGCATTAATAATCAGTTCTCAAAAAACATGATTTTCAGCGTGTTTCAAACACTGTTTTAATCAGCTTGTTTAAAACACTACCCACCCTGCCTCATACTGTTGGTCTAAGTAGCGCTAAATGAGCCTTCATTCAAACTTAAAGACACGAACGAGTTTACAACTAAAAAATTTAGTAGAAGCATAGGTGTTAGATGCTACTCAGGACGTTCGTGTTATTCATATTTAATTTCGGATGCTTTTCCTGGGATGGATTCATTAGAACCGAGTCAAGATCATGCTGCAAGCAGACCATTTTGACCAGAAACCTTCTTAAAATAAGAATCAAAAGCAAAAGTTTAATTTTGTTCATTTCGCATTAACAAATTTATCACAAAAATTATTCGTCGGACGTAAGTTAAATAAAGGAAAATTATCATCAGATGATAATGATACAGCATTGATGCAGGTTGGCCTTCCATGAGAATTTACCTTTAGAATGTGGACGTTTCATGAATGAAAGAATGACGTAAGCAATAAGTCGAGTTGAAACTTATGTACTAAGTTCATGCTAAATTGAAAAATTACTTCAAAAATATACAGATGTGCCGACAATGTAGTAATTGCTACTCCTGACTTACGAAATTTTCCTGCTGAATATCTAGGTCATCAAGAAAAGCAGCATGTCAACTCATCGTGTCAGAAGAATGTATTGACTTCTAAACGATTACCATGGCTGCACCCAGGAAAACAATGTAAAACTGAGCATAGATCAACTGAGTAATGGCAGTCTGAGCATATATGCAGACTATGTCCTCAGTGGTTCCATGGAATAGCTTGGCACATGCTGAATAGTTTAAGAATAGGCCGCCATGTAAATTTCATCCAAAAATGTGCCTGAGAGGTTTTATGGTCTCAAGATACTAAAACGGTTGCCTCAAGTAATCAAAGTCGACTAAATCCAAGATTACAATACCTACTTAGGAATTATTATTCAAATTAATTGATTAGTATTCGTTGGATTGAGTCAGAACAACACTAAAGAGGTGTCAGCGCATCATCTACTCATCCTCTTCTTGGTGCCCTATCCGACGAACTCCGTCGATGGTCATTTCCATTTACAGCTGATGGTTCTCTACCAGGAGATGAATTTCTCGCGTCTCAAGTCTCAAGTTCAAATCTTTAAATCAGTCTTAACTTTTAATCAGATGCAAAGTGCAAACTTAATGAAGTTTTCTAGAAACCACAAGCTTCGATATTTTAGAATTGTATCTCCAGTTTGAATCTCAGAAGAGCTGTAGGAAGAAATACACTAGGGGAAAACGGAAAAGGCGGTCACGTAATATCAACGCCACAAGCGTTGTTTATTCATCCGCGGAAGAATTGTAATCAACCTCAGAATATCCGCCATGATAAAGCAAGGGTAAAAACACATACACGGTGCCCGCGCATTTTCGGAGGATAATTTCCAGACTCATGAAAAAAATTCCATACTCATTGATTATCCCAATTTACCCTAATTCAACCAAAAATTTGGTTTGATTAACCTACAGGAAGAAAAAAGTTGGAAGAAAGAACAGCTGGGCTGTATTCGGCAATCAGTGAGGCACTGACAGAGAGTCTACCGACAGAAAGGAATCATTCAGATGACACTCCTATTCACGGATGAAAAGCAAAGTCGAAACATAGCACACTACATTCTGAAGAGAACATGAAAATATACAGGAGCGAGTGCAATTCATTTTGAAAGGCGGTACGATCCGATATGACATGCTAAGCATACCTACTAATCAGAGATATCAATACAAAATGGGAGCGGAAGCAACAATTTGCTAAAGATCGCGATGGACACCTGTTCCAGACATCCGAAGAGACCAATGAGAGATGGACTGAGCACTGCCGAGACATGCATGCGTAGACGCATGATTATGACACCACGGTAGTGACGGAACTTGAAGACATAACACTACAAGACGACGACAGAAATGGCGAAATACTCGAGTGCCAAGTCAAAACAGCGACCAAGAAACTAAAGCCACTCAAGGCTCCAAGGTTCCCAGTACAGATGGCATCACAGGAAAGATGCTACATACAGGTGGAGTGGAATTGGCAGAAAAGCTGCTCATTATATGCAGTCAAGCACAGTCTGCAGAGAAAGTTCCTAGTGAATGGAGCAAGTCGGCTATACTGACACAGCCAAAGAAAGGAGATCTAAGCATCTGCAGCAACTATCTCATCTTATCTCTGATAAACCACGTGTACAAAGTGTTCATACTTGTCATCTTAGAGCGTATGAAAGCTTCTGTCGAGTCATTCCTGGTAAAAAAAACAAAACGGGTTTCCGTAGAGACATTAGTACTGTACAACAGATCCTTGATAATGGTCTCATTGATCTCTCTACGGCTTTTGGCAACATTGGCAAGACGCCATGTGGGAAGTACTGAAATCATACGCTAAGATCATCCACATTTTTTAAGAGAATGTACTACAGCGCCAGGACTGCAGTTAGACTAGAAAATGAAACTGGTGACTGGTTCAGACAAGGATTCCAGACAGGGCGATCCCCTGTGATCTGTTATAATACCTATACTTGCACACCTGGAACGTGTTATAACAATGCGGCAGGGGTGTCAATTCAAGGACATCCTATCAACAACCCAAGCCTTGCCGATGATATAGCATTTTCAGATGAAAGCTGGTGTGAGCTGCAGAATAGCCTTAACTTCGTTTCTGCAAATGCAGGAAGATATAGCCTTAAGATCAACACCGATAAAACGAAGGAATTAGTGATAGTGGAGACAAGTAGAAAAAGCAGAGCTTTCTACCAACAGTGCAATCGAAACAGTCCACACGTTCACCTATCTTGGAATCACGATAGATGGAGAGGGATGTACAATGAAATTCGTCAGCGCATTGGCATGGTTCAGGACGCTAGCAGGTTTTGTAAAAAAGACGGATAAGTGGCGTCTCGATGCCTTTGAGTTGTGGTGCTTCCAAGGGATTTTAGGTGTTAGATGGTTTCACCGCACCACCAATTATGAAGTCCCGAGATGAGTAGAACCAAAGTCACGGCTTGTGTAGATGATTAATAAGCGCAAAATTAGTTTTTTCGACAACATACATCGCATGAAAGATACTTGCCCAGTGAAGATCGTGCTGCTTGGTATCGCTAATGGCAATAGTCGTAGAGCCGATCCATGATGTGGTGGACAGAAAGCATCAATGGTTGGTGCGAAGCTGACCTACACGCGATAGCTACGATGACATAAGACACCGGAGGAAAATAACCGAACGTGTACTTGAAGACACCAACTAATGATTCGACCTCAGTCGCAAATCAAGCAAAGTGAGCAAAATGATTTAAGGGACCAACAGTCTGTTTAGTTAGTAGTTCTAACCAGTGCATTAGAACTTATTGTTGTAAATGAACGAGGTTCTTAATCGTTTACTAGTAAGCAAAGGGAGCTTAGCAAACAAGATTTCCGAGTAACTGCCCCTGAAATGAGCTAATATTTTTCAGTTCATGAAACTGTAAACGAACGAAACTGATGCTTCTCAGTCATACATTTACTATGGGGGAAATAAAAAAACTCACACCGCTTTTCGCTGTCAAGATACAGACAGCCGTTTAGAGCAACTTTCGCTCAGACAAATCTGAGGACAAATCTCAGACAAACAGGAGAATTTTTGTTGATTTCATCAATACGATCTTTCATCATTTTGTAGTTGTGTTCAATGTAAGGAAAGGGCCAATATACACTCTTTCTGTTACTCTGATGCAACATTTTTGAGTATTGACGTTAGATCGCAAATGTTTTTCCGGCTCACTTTTTAAACGTAAAATCAAGGAGTCTGGATACCCATTGTTTAGAAAAATATTCTGAATGCGATCACAGGCGACGTCATAGTTTTTGGAATTGCTGCAAATTTTAAAAGCTCTCGTAAAAAGTGATCTGATAGCACACACTTTATACGCAAACGGAGCATGCGAACAAGATGGAATATGCACTCCGACCAGGGATTCGTTTCATTCATGTGACAAGAGATGTCAAATTCACCAGAACTGATGTCGATTTCTATATCAAGGAGAACTAACTTCCGAAGAATCTGCCTCCATGTTGAATTTGATATCCTCATCCAAAGTATTTAAGAATTCCAAAAACTTTTCCGCATTATGTTGAGTTTTAAAAACTGCAAAACAGTCGTCGACATATATGCAGTAGGTCACAGGTTGGTATTGTGACTCAGAAAAATGACTCTCAATTAAATCCATGGCAAATGCAGCCATAGTCGGGGCGAGCTTATAACACAAGGGCATTCCAGTGATCTGATTGTAAAGTTTACCATCTAATGTAAATAGAATGTTTGTACATGCAACTTCAAGAAATTGCTTCAAAGCTTCACGAGAAATAGGAAAGCATCAAAATCGATCACAGACAAAATATGCTGAATTATATTATTGAAAATACAATTTAAAAAAACTAACTGTCTACTGTTTTTACAATGTAAATGAATAGATTAAAGATCAGACAGATGGATTTTTAAGGTCATTTTAGCCAGCGTAGCGCCGCATAGGAATTTTCGTGCGCTTTATTGAATATTTTATAGAATTTCTCTCGATTTCTGCAGGTTGCCAAATTTAAGGTTATGGTAAAATTTCAAGCAATTATGGCTTCAAAAATTTATGAATTATATACTTCTGAGAAATAGGCTAATCAACTACTTGTTCAATTTAATAGTGTACGGTTGCCATCTTTCCAGGAATCCGGGATTTGGAATTGGATGGCTTCCCTGTAGTAGCAGTTTTATGAATGCCAAAGTCGATTTGTGAGACAAAGGCAAATCAGGTACAGTTGCTTTCAAAATTGACAATGACACAGTAAGCTTATAAGAAAGAATGACACTATGAAGAATACAGCTTCTTTGATTTTCAATATGATCAACGAGCGTCAAGTCCCACAACGATGCTGCCTTTGAAAGTGAGCAAAAGGTAAGTGTGTGACTTGAGTGTTTCAGTCGAACTGGACGGCAGAGCGTAAATTTTTTTAAATGAACAGGCGAACTGAGTGAACGAGCAAAATAGTTGAATGAGCGATGAACTGAGTGAGCTGAATAAATGGCCGCATTCGAATGCACTGGTGCACTTGGATCCTAGAACGATCTTTTGCATTCAAGCCTCGAATATACATGTATTTATCGATGGAATGATAATTTGCACCTTAATAAATGAATTTACGCCTCACCAGTAGATGCAATAAAAAAGGATCATAGTACTTCAAAATGCGACAAAAAATAGTTTTCTTAGTTTAAATTTGTCATAAAAGTTTTTTGCAATTAGTATGATGAATGAAACACAGTGGCTACCACATAGCAGCTGGCATTTAAACGCTTTCAATCTTGAGCGCATATTTTCATATTTTTTTCTATTATCAGTATAATAGAATTTTCTTTTCAACAAGATTTTATTCAAATATAATATTACACTTTTTGCAACTGCAGAACTACACAAACGGCATGCATATGCGAGCATTCTTATAGTGCACATCATTCTTAGACACTGTTTTTAAAAAATGCATGTAGTCTGCTACTTGCAGTTATAATCGATTATTCTTGCTCAACTGTTTGACTGTTATTTTACTAAAGTACGAAAATCACTTGTGTTGGAATATTACAACTTTTAGCGCACAAGAAACGGATTATTTTGGTAAGTCAATTTCAATAATAGCCAACTATATACCCTAACAAAGCCTACAGCAAAACAGCAGCTAGAGCAACTGAGTAAATACTTAGTAATTGACACTACTTAAAACCATCCAAAACAAAACTGAGGTACAATCAGGTCGTCTTGGTAATATGAAAAGTAAATAAGGACAGCTTGAAATTATAAAATTCAAAATCATAACTGGCAGTTCACACACTACCATTTTCACGAGGGAAAATTAAATCGAAAATAATGGAAAGGGAAAAGACGCTACAGTCACCCATGTAACTTCTTCTCTCTATCAAAAAAATTTATATCACTTCTAAACGTCTGAAGTCATTGACCAGATGGTTTTCTTAATCGAATTGCGTTTATTTTCTCCCTCATTATGTCGTCTTTATTAAATATACGACTCTGTTTACAAAAATGTTTTCCCAATTATCATTTTGTACACATCGAGTTTTTGCACCTACAGTGCCGCTCAAAAGCCTGAGACCAAGGGTATAAAATCTTGTTTTATTGCCAAAAATCATAAAGCAACTAATGAGTTATCAAATAACTGTTTTTTTAATCATGTAACAAATTTTCAGTATTTATAGCATGATCACAAGTCTTAATAACACATCAGTATTTCACATGCTGCCCCTTGACTTAAAGTAAGCCTACAACTTTCAATCTTGGAGTCATTGAACTTGCCAATGATGCACAGTACTCTGGAGTAATATGTTGAGTCCTCGTGAGTTTAATTTTCTTCCACAGATCGTCAACTGATGTTACATTCGTCAGATGTGCATTCGCAACACGGGATTTCAGCACATTCCAACAGTGTTCGATTACGTTCAAGTCTGGCGAGCTAGCAGGCCATTTCGATAATATTTGAATGTTGTTCTGTTGACACCAACCAGTTTTTCACGAGTTTTGCATTGTGGCAAGGAGTCCCATCTTGCTGTAAGATGGTACATCCAGTTATTGGCAACCAGGTAGGGAGTTTCTCTCGAAGGATGGACAAGTACGTAGCTCCTGTCACAGTTGAATTGGCAGGTGCAATCCAACTAGATCCTCGACTGCGAGATGATATTCCACCCCAGACCGTGACTGATGAGTAAGGTCATACTGTCGGGAGGGCATACCGTGGATTAGAGCGTTCGCCTGAAGGTCTTCGCACCGTCAGAATGCTGGATGAAAATTGCTTGATCAATGTTTCATCAGTGAAAACAAAGTCCAAACAAAAGTCCCGACAAAAGTCCAAACGATCCTTGATATTTTTGGCTGATAGCTTAGGCTTTTTACAAATCCTTTTAGCGCGAAGGCCGAAGACCATCTGGAATATTAGTTTCACTGTTGAAACCCTTATTAATGGAGTATCCCCAGGAAGACAAGATCGTATAAATCGCGCAGAAGCTCTTGGATTAGTTTCTAAAGTCGTTGAATCATTCGATATTACCGAAATGGCCTGCTAACTCGCCAGAATTGAACGTAATCGAACACTGCTGGAATGTGTTGAAATGCCGTGTTGCGAATGCACATCTGACGAATGTAACATCAGTTGACGATCTGTGGAAGAAAATCTAAAACCTCACGAGGACTCAACATACGAGTAACACAACAACTCGTATTACTCCAGAGTACTGTGCATCATTGGCAAGTTCAATGACTCCAAGATTGAAAGTTGTAGGCTTACTTTAAGCCAAGGGGCAGCATGTGAAATACTGATGTGTTATTAAGACTTGTGATCATGCTATAAATACTGAAAATTTGTTACATGATTAAAAAAACAAAGTTATTTGATAATTCATTAGTTGCTCTATGATTTTTGGCAATAAAACAAGATTTTATACCCTTGGTCTCAGATTTTTGAGCGGCACTGTATGGTTCTTTCAATTTTCTCAATGTATTAGAGTTTTGCTCATGTAGTTCCAATCGCATTCGGTGTATTCATTGAGATAAACTGCACTATATTGCTTTCCTAGTGCTGGTCTTTTCTCAAATGGTCACTCACCTATCTTTAAGAACTAGCAAAAATCATTTGACAAGGAAAACAGAAGCGCTGAGAGCGCAATACACTGTATATGCGTAGTTTTCAGCAATGAATTCACATAATGCGATTGGAGTAATGTGAGTGAATCTTTGATGCTTCCAGACTTACTTATCCAACATTTTTCCAGACTTCCCAGACTTTCCGGACATTTACTTAAAAATAATACTTTTCCTGACTTTTTCCAGACCACCCTATTTCCCAGACAGTACAGACCCGCGGGCATAGTTCATCACCGGTCTTAAATCTACATGATGGTTGGTTAAATAAAGTCGACCGTTAAAGTCTCTTAAGTCGTTAAGTTAAACCACAAGTTTGTTTATTAGCAGCGAACGAAACGTTGATTTCGTACTGTTAGTCACGATTTTCCGCTTTCTATGCATAGCATGCAGTGTGATTCAGTGAATTTTCCTTCTGTGGTTTTAATGAGAATCGATGAATCGCGAATATATGACTAAGAGAAATGGCTACTCGATCAGTTGCTCTTCATTCAGAATGTATGTAAAGGCTTGAGAAGACTAATGAAGTAGCTCAATTATGTAGGCCTACTAAATAAGTTTGATACTTACATTTGCTCGCGTTCATTTCGACAACAAGCGGATTGATCAAAGCCGCTACAAATATCACCCACATCAACATGGTAGTTGGTCATGCCTGAAAACATAAGATAAATAAGATGAAGCTTCATTTCATTTGCATAATGAAGTCTGCTCGAAAACGTCACATGATAACAGAAACTCAACACATTTTTCGAAGCTTAGACACAATATATGATTAAATATTTCAAACCAGTACATGTTGATGCCCGTACAATGTACCTTGCCATGAATTTCAACATGAAATTCTTCTCGTTGAATTTCAACATTGATCAAACTTCGAGGTCGAGAACAGGAGTTTGTTAGAGGTCGGGTTCCCATATTTACATGTCCGATGTACCGTTGAAAACATACTCTACATCAATTAATGTGTCCAGATAGTTTTTCTGTCTAGGAAATAGAGCAATAATATTCATGGAGTGCAATCTGTAACATAAGATATTATTCATGTTACCTACATCAAGGACTTCTATAAATAATACTATGGCCAGGACGTTCGGTAGCGATTCAGTAGGGAAATTAATGTAGGCTGGTTATCGGAAGTTCCGGTACTCCGTGTTGATTAAGAATTGCTCCTATTAAGTACATTGATTAAGTTACACGACAGGAATGGTGACAAATTTCTATCATAAGACGTTGCCTGTTACATTGTTATCAAAGACTATGAATTGATTGTCTTTGATTGTTATTGTTAATTCTCCCCCAACATGTTGAAACTTTCCAGTTTCAAAATTCTTAAAATTCGAGCTGTGCTTTATCCTTTTGTGCCTTATTCAGAAGTAGTTATTCTTCCCTAAGATTCAACTGAAGCTGTGTCGAGGTCGATGATTTCTAGGAGACTTTATTTGTTTTGCACTTAGTCATCTGCTAATACCGGTATCGATGTTGCGGCTTTCACTAGTCGAATGGCGGATATCTGCCATAGTCTCCTAAGGTAACTGGTATGAGATTTTCTCTTACCCCTGAAGTATTGATTAGATTGAAAAGAAATTTTATCTGAATACAGTCCATACCATATCTATCTTATCGTACAATTTCAGAGTCATTAGTTAAATTTAGCGTTTTCTAGAGCTCTTTGAATTTGTGGGGGAGGAGAATAGAAGTACCGTTGTTTCTCCTTTAGTATAAATTATCGGTTAATTAGGGCTATAAGCCCTATATAAAATAAGTATACACAAAACCCAAAATCCAATCGACGTACTGTCAGTTTATAGTACCTACATACAGCCCTATTTTTCGAATAAAAGAACAACAGAAGTGGTCAATGAGGTTGTTATTTTTTCAAAAAAATGCACTATTGGCATAAAAGTTCAAACAGCAGTGTCATTAACACATAGAAATAGAAATAAAATTGTGATGACAGTCATTATTCTGTGAATTTCCTTTTCCGATTGCGATGTTTTTCCGAATTCAAGATATCAGTTTTCATAGTGACAAAACCTTTGAAAAATATATTTGCTAATCTCTTACAGACAGAATATGAAGAAGAAATGGGGTTGCTGTAATGAAAGAGATCATGTAACACCAGAAATATTTTTGTTGTCCTAATCGCGCAAGTTTGTTTGTGTCTTTTATAAAATGAAAAACATAACAAAGAAAATTCAAATAAATTCTCCGACGGAAATTTAAGCTTCCATCTACTAACTAAATGAGTAAAGCATGAGCTGTTACTGTAGTCTGCGCTTACTGTAGGAAATGTATCCGATGACGATTGATTTTCTTGCTCATCTTCTTTAAATTCCACGTATCCGCAAATGTAGAATAAAGACGTCTTTTCATCTACGTCAGTGCTTCTGCATGAATGAATATTTCATCTATAGTCTCAAGCTCTTCGTCGCTTACATCGGACTGACAGCAGTCAGAATGGATATGTTCCGTTTGCACAGTCTCAGTAATGGCGTACTTTGAGAAGAGTGCCAATCTGTGAAGTTCAGCAGTGTTGAGAATCTGCTCAAACCCAATAAGAAAGTTGCCGCCGCTGGCCTGACGGTATATCCCAAATTCGCTTTCTAAGGGATCTGTTTGGAACATTCCCATCAATACGAATTACATGCATTGTCATTCAATAATTTTTTGGTCATTGTCACAAGAGCATGAACTGTCTGACAAAGAGCATCACGCCTAATGGTGGTAAGTGATTTAATACGGCCAACAGCGCTATTTCCTGACATTTTGGAAATTGAATTGGCAAAGTTCTCCAAGAATTCTAACCTTGGATCAGAAGGTTCACTGAAAGGTCTACGATCAGGATCGTTGAGAAATGTATGCGTCTCAGGGTTCTTGACGTTAACTATTTTCCAGAAACGCAACACCAAGGGACACGAATTTTGCTGTGTCCTGTTTCCCGTCTTCGACTAATGCCGCAACGGTTTTATCATGAAAAACGTTAACAGCTAGTGAAACTTTCTGTAGATCAAATGATGAAGGGAAACAAGAATCACGACTCAACTTTGTGCAGCGTACAATATTGCATGACTCTTTTTTGTAGATGCCAACGACATCTGACCACTTGGCTTTAATATCTTCAGAATCTGGTGATTGGATGCAAATTTCCTTCATTTTTTCGGATATCCAGTTATTTCGTATGGACTTGAGTAAATGAACGCTATCGAATAACAAAAAGAAGTCTTTGTCAAGGGACGAATGGTGACCAAGCCAAGGTTCATCGTCAGATTTTCTAAGAGACTGAAAACCTTTTCGATTAGTTGAATGACAATCACAAATCAATGCGAAGACTTCGCTGTCACATTCTGAGATTATCTTGAATATGTCCAATAATATTTTGAGCAAAAATTCAGATGTCAAGCAATGAATAGGCACCAATCTGATAACGAAACTTTCTTTGGTCATCAGTGGTTTTGCCATGACTGCTAGCACTGTCTTCGCGACTTTTGTATTATCATCTTCGGCTCAACCGATGACATGTTTATTTCTGTATCTTACAGGTTTTATGTAAACCTCGTCATATAACAAACATAGTTTGCGTTGTAAACCTGTGAAGCCTGATAAAACAGTTTGCAAAGTTTCTTTCGCAGCCTCAATAGTTCCAATCTTGGTGGAGCAATGGATATGATTTTTAACAGTATTTCTACTCGGTAATGTTAATATATTACGAAATGATTCGTACGTCTTTCTTCCATTTAGCATTAGTTCAGTTGAAAGTTTTAAAGTAGATGAAGAGTATTCATGCGGTTTCACAACAGTATACAATAACTGTCTCAATGAAAACCGTTGCTTATCACTACACTCCGCATTATCACATAGTTCTATAATAGATTCTGCATCTCGAACTGTAGGTTTTAACAAAGAATCAATATCAAGAGAAACATTTTGTGCTCGAGCAACTATGGCTTCAATTTGTGAATAGCTATTTACCTTACATTGAAATCCTAAAAGATCACGGATGTCAATTTGATTGCGGAAATGAAAGACTCTAGTATGAAAATTAGAAGAAATACGGATCGACAAATCTGCTAGATCACCAATTAGACGAGATAGAATGATGAAAGAGTCATCAGGACTTACTGTCACACACAATTTGTTCACTTTCACGAAGTCGGATGTCTGAATGGATAATGTGAAATCATTCCATGCCGGTAACTTATCCTGCTTTTGAAACTCTTCCCATTCGTCAGGAATTGTTCCTCTGGTAGTCAGACTAACCTTTCGCGACTCAATATTCCGGGAGGAAGGAGCACTCCGTAAAACTGATGGCGGGCAATTGAGAAAAATCGACGGTGGATCTCGGGGACGTGAAAAGCGAGTTGTCTGCACCATCTCCGCATTTGGATGACCAGTGCTTGGCACACACACCAATATTTCTGGTTACTTTCGTGATTCGATTCGGTAGAGCGTCAAGCCATCTCTGTCGCTCAGCTTCATCGGGTGGGAAACCGAAGACAGTCACTTTTTCGCTAGTGGAGTCATAATTGGACTTACAATATCCAACTGTACATTTACGTGGCATTACGTCGGTCGAAATGCAGTAGAATATGCAGTAGAAAAATGCAATGGAATATGACGAAGACACAGTCAGCTAGATGGACAACCTATAGTCGACACAACACGATTAACTCCATCGAATGACTGCTGAGAGTAAGACGGGGTCAAGTTACGGCGCAGCATCAACTCGGTGATACGTGCACTGCGAGGCGTCGGTGAGGAAATCGATAACAATAACCTTCCTCAATCCTCGTGTAGAGAACAATAACAACGCAACAGGCAACGTCTTATGATAGAAATTTGTCACCATTCCTGTCGAGTAACTTCACCAATGTACTTAATCGGTGCAATTCTTAATCAACACGGAGTATCGGAACTTCCGATAACCAGCCTACATTAATTTCCCTACTGAATCGCTACCGAACGTCCTGGCCATAGTATTATTTATAGAAGTCCTTGCCTACATAAACGAATTTTATACCAAAAGTAAAACATTGAAATTTCATTAGTTAAGTGTCTCGAACAGAAATCCTCATTCATACTTATTCGATTTTTATAAAAATTTTCACGACTAATAATAAGCGTTCTGTGCTGGTATGGTATTTAAAATGAAAATGCTGAATATGATATCTACATCATAAACTATAAGATCCTGATCTCAGCTGACTGCATTCTACAGATCATTTGATGTCGCTGTTACTTACCTATTAATAATAATATCAAGAATCAAATTATAGATACTATCATAATAGAATGATACAATGAGAGGTTATCTTTTAAAACAATGCTTTGACAACATTTTATGTCTACGCTCCAACACATATCGAATCTAGTGATATACTAGGCAACCTTACTGATTCCGGAAAGCTTATTTACAGACATGTCAGCTTATACAAGTGCATCTTTGTGCCCATCAATTCGACAATTTGTGGATGAGTTTTGTAAAATCACGAATTTAGGTCAAACATGCTCATCACTAAAAAGAAATAGCATTTATATTCAGTTCGCCCAGAATGTCGCATGCTTTCTGAAGTTCCTGCAATTTTCCTTCATACATGTGAAGTCTCCACATTCGCATTAGAGAAAAAGGAATTCGACGTTGCGATGACTAAACGAAGCGATAATTTCAGCTACCTTGAATGTTGATTTCACCCACGCGCAGATGCCACCTTTTCTATAGATGCGATCGGCTCTAAAATGATGAAAATCATCGGCAAACGTAGAATCAAACCAAGGGTCCACTTCAGAGAAGATATCCGGAAAATGCTGAGTAGAAGACAATGACAGTTCAGTCATCTTAGTTTTCACAGATCGAATATTCGAAAAGCAAATTAATGGTAAGAATTCCACAACACATCTATGTCAATCCGATTGGACGACTATTTGTCCTGTACGAAGAACAATAATCTTTCCTCTCTTGACAAATCTCTTGACATGATTTGAAATCTGCAACAAGTGCCTTATCCAGTAATAAACAAATGATGTCGCATGTAAATCTTTGTTCTGTTCTCCACATTCAACTGTCTCAATTTCCATGCATTTCGCAGGTATGCTTATAAATTATTAAATTAATGATAAAAATTTCAGCCTCGTAGGTCTAGATTTTATGTGAAAGCGTCTTCCAACAAGTTCAAGGCATAATTTATATGCTATATTATATTTATAATTTGTAAGAAGTCTGTTGTAGTCAGTAGGCCTTGTAAGAGAAAATTGAGGTATTCTTGCACGCAGGATTTAAATATGGAGACATATGCCTAATCGAAATGGAAATTGAGTGACAGCTACTCATCTATATAACAGACTGGTCTTCTCGTAATACAAGACTTGTTAGTTTGGGTGAATGTAAATAAAGATTGACCACGAATGATATTTATCATAAACCTACTGCTTCAAAACATCGGATGCGTTTTATTCATTGAAAGGGAACTCAATTTAAGTTAACTTCGCATCATGTCACATGGTACGAAGTTTACTGAAAGGAGATGCCCATAGTCAAATTTGACAGGCCTTTTATGATGTGATCAGCAGATTTAAAAATTGGCTTCTAACGCATGGTCATCCAAGTTACCTATGTACAGTAAAGCTTCTAAGTGAGGCTTTCAAAAAGCTTTTAGACAACATTTGGATCATTTTCATTCAAGTGAAGAATTTTCAAACAGGGGACGACCAACAAGATGGCGTGACAATGTATGCGAATGGACGGGTCTGTACCTCACAGAACTAAACATCGCAGTGAAAGACCGAGAACTCTGGAGACGGATATCATACTAGTACGCAATCTGCCGCAGGCGGAGACAGCGGACATTGATGAAAGAATTGTCCACGCTTCATGTTCTCCGAAAGATAAAGAAATGAATTCGTCTTTCACACAACTTTCAAACTTTTCTCTCCTTTCACTATTATTTCCGGATGTGGACTTTTAAGAAAGCTGTCACCATCACTTCCACGATAATGGAAGCTTCATCAAAATCGGCCCATCCGTTCTCTGGTGAACTTAATATTTGTTCCTCTTCACTATCAGCTTCTTCGTAGGAGAGTCATCATGATGTATAGCATAGTTAGAGGTCAGTGAGACTCAAATTGTGCAGACTGCAGGTCAGACACGCGTAAACCGATTAGGCTTAAAGTGAAGCCGGCGGCGTGTCGTCGTCGCTCCGCACGAGAAACGGATTAAGAGTAGTCACTGATAAGAAAGATAGCCGACAGGTTGTAAAGATATCGTAATTGAGGAAAAGTCGAACATGTCCTCCCAATAGTCATTGTTCACTAGTTGCATCAATTTATTGAATAGGAGGGTCATTGGTTCGCCAGCGTTGTCACCGGGCCTCGAGAATCCATTCGCGCAGGCAGTGCATCGACGCAGGTTAGTATAAATGGAGGTCTAAACTCAAGCATATGATATACCAAGAAATTGCATCCGTGGGCACCTACTTTTGGGAACATATTCGTTGTTCCTCGAAACAATGGTTACCACTAAGCAGTGGATTGGTAGTATATTTCATGGAAAATGTCTACGAAAGGAAAGTTTCTGTAGCTAGAAACTTGTTTCTAGCCTGGTCTAGGTTTTAGAACACGTACCCAGAATTCTTGACTTCGCTCTATACATATATATATATATATATATATATATATATATATATATATATATATTTTTATATATAATATATATTTTTATATATTATAGATATATTATTATATATATTTTTGTACTATTTCTGTAATTGTGAGCAATTTTTAGCTCGCAAGATTTGATTTTTGAGTACAAAATAATGATCAAAATGTACATTAAATATCAAAACTGATTAAAGTACATGTTATAGAAACAATTTGCAAATTTGTTTCGGCACTAACATTATTTACGGACATCATCGTATTATAAAAAGGACGGTATGCAAATTACCTCGCACATGTGAAATAAATTTCATACGCTTTAGTATATTCATGTGTAAAAAAATATCTCAATACTGTTGTTTGTCATGAATAATAAAACGTCTTGAATTGTCATACTCTGTGTGATGATTAAAGCATATGAGCTGATGTAAAACGTCATAGCAGTCACATAAGACGTCATAACAGGCACAATAGCAAAAATAATTATAACACAAAAATGGAAAGAAGTTGTTATTGTTATTTTAAGTAAATGAAAACATTGTGTTTCATCTTCACCGAAATATCTTTGTCTTCTTGTCTTGCTTTACTTGATTTCTTGTTGTCCCAGAAGGATTTTGTAAACAAATTTAGCGATCTCTCAAAAAACAAGTGTCTGTTCGATGTATTCGATTCCAAAACACCCTGAATGGCTGTAACGAAAACTTAGATTAGTGTTTCACTATCTTATTCGATGAAGACATCTCTTATATTCGACGTAGTTATGAGACAATGCACATTACCGGCTCAGCCGGTGAAATAGCCGCGATTTCAAACGCAACAGCTCAGTCGGTGCAATAACTACTGCATAAAATAAATATCACTTTTTGAATACCGAGTGTTCTTCGACATTTGAGTACAAACTGCTCACTGTCTCAACTAAGAGTGAGATAAACATACAATTATAGCATGGTCAATGGGCAGCGTGATGATTTTCCTATCACAAACGGTGTACTATATCAAGAATAATTGTCTACAAATTCCATGAAACAGAACTTAGATTTGTCAAATACTGGTGTCCTATTAAAGATAGCGCATAAAAACAACTAATTTGGCTGTTTTCGAGTTGCGAAAATCAATGTGATTTTGGCAACTCGAGAAGGTTGTTATTTACAAAAATTTGCGTTTTTTTACGGTTGACGTCTGCTCAAGGGTTTTCGATTTTCCAGTCGGCCAGAGCTCGCTTCTTTTGGGAACCTGCAATTCTAAGTTTCTTGATAAATTAAGAAGTTATTATCGCGCGAAATTTGTGATTTAGTTTTATCGAAGATATATTTATAAGTATCAAATTCTAAATTCTTTTGTTTTACTTCGTGCCTACGCATGAGGTACTTTGAGATATCGCAAAGCACGTGCAAGCAGTAAATATTTTTCAAATAACATCTCTGTTGTTGTCTACCTGAAATTGCCCACTGATCAATCGAAGCCTTATTCATGGCCCGGTGATGACAGAAGTATTTTCAGTCTGCAGATTTAAGAGAGCTCCTTGTCTTGGAGTTGGTCATTCGATATCCTAATGAAATGAATAAAGACTATTAGCTTTTCCAGCCATTGCGGGTTTTCAATTGCATGTGTGATGCAGAGGATGATGATACCGCGGTATTACATCTGATGATAATATCACTCTCAGAGGATGTGTTATTTTCCTATACAAGCCATCACCACACTGCAGTGTTTGCTTTATAAACATGCAACTGGAAAGTTGACAAAACTAATGGATTTTTTATTCAATTCACAAGGATATCGTATGGCCGACTCAAGGACAAGGAGCTCAAGAGGTTAAATCCGCAAGCTGAAAATAATTCCATGTGTCACTGCGCAATGATGACATCACACTCATCGCCGTTCGCCAACTGATAATATTAAAAATGACGTATGCGACCATGTAGATGGGCCTATAGGACGCCTGTGGATTAAATAGGAAGTAGCAGAGATTGAAGGGTTTCGGAGCCAGAACCGCCCGTATCCGTGGTGGCAGGTGCTGCCAGAAAGTACCACTGCTCCAGCTTCAAGTTTTGTTTATATACCGGTATATATATATGTATATATATATGTATATATATATATGAAGAATTCAGTCACTTTGAAAGATGAAGTGATATTTGACAATGGCAATGTAGCTGAAACGAATACAAGTGTATCACCATTTGAAGTTATCGTTGTAGACCTCCAAAAACATGCTGGCCTTCATCTCGTCTTAATATGTAGGCTACATAGCCTGCTACGAATCATTTATTTGGGGTTTAAAGGAGATCGGGAACTTCCTTTAGATTGTGTTTTAGGCTCATGTCGAAAAACATGCACATGCATTCTTAATCTTAACCTTAAATCTAATGTACTAAATATTATAGCACACCAATGATTCTTAATTATCACTGCCTTTATCATTATTCCTACTTAATTATTATCAAAAATATATGGTTATTTGTCTCATTCTCAATAGAAGACCTAGATTAAGTATAAAATACTTCCGTAGAATTACTTTTGATACAAAGAGAATCTTAGTTCAACGTGGAAATATGATTGATGAATATTAGAGCCCTGAAAACTAAATGGTTGAATCATCCCGTCCGACCGGCAGCATCTGTTTGTTCTGAATGGAAGAAGGATGAAAGTCGCACTTTCAGAGAATGCAGTACACCGTATCAATGTTGATATCCTGCTACGAATCTGCGCGTACACCAAGTTCTACCCGGTTCATATTGTTATCAGGCACGATCAAAAAAATTGCACTTGCATGTCCAACACTGTGTGGATTGAATTGAAAACACTTTCACTGACTAAAATACCCCGATATGTCTGCTGACAAAAATACCTCTTTTTAATCAAGGATCCGCACTTAGAAAGAATAAATATTTGTTCTTGTCTCTGATTAAACGCTAGGAGCGATACCAGGAATGGTAGGGACTAAATCAGAAACTTCTCTATCATTCCCATGAATAAAGAAAATTTTCATGGCTCCCTCAGCGATTCATGCTTCATAAAACATTTGAAGCGGGAAGCACTAGCTAGGTCACGCCAGTCATAGTTCTTAGCAGAGTGGTCATTTTTCTATCCTTCATGTATTTAGGCCTCCGATTAGTGATATGTACGAAAATGTATTGAAAGACTTAATAAGTTCCAGCTAAAACTTAATCAGGATACTGTGTTTTGCGACAAAATGATGATTTGATAAATCTAAATGTGTTTAGCTTTTTAACAGTATGAAATGATCTGCATGACCTAGAAATGGTTCACTTGCCGTAGTACCTCTCAATCAATCACAGAAAACACATGCAAATGCCATTCTTCCGAAAACGTCATCCTGCTCCAATTGGATATATTATGCGCTATTTTGTCTAACAAGAAGAGGTACCGTAGATGCAGTTTCCAGACCACCCAGACATTCGCTTTTTCGAAAATGTGCTTAAATTCTCGCTTTTTTTCGATTGTCATTCGTTTATTTTTCGCTTTTTATGGGTAGAGTAAGAAAAAAGTGTTTTGTAGTACAGGCTTTTCTGCATGTAGACAACGTGACTTTATGATGTTGCGCTTTGCTTTAGTCATGATATCATCAATGTGTTGACGATTGAATCCACATGTTGACAATGTCATAATCTTATGTAATGATTTATATTATATAGGATTTGGAAAATGTACCCTTATTAGCAAAAGAGTGATGTTGTAGCAGTTCCTGAAGTCAAAGCCGTGTCGTAGTGCGTTCCGGTACATGCACAATTTTTTTACAGTTACTTTGAGGTTATGGTGCTATAGCTTTTACACGAGTTTGAATTGATGCTTGTTGAAAGTACAAGCGGGTTGCATGCTACAGATCATCGTATTTATCAGTGAAGGAATTGGAGACATAAATATATGCTGGCTTGCCTGAGACTCACGGGAGGCCTACTACCGAAAGTCTAGTGAAACAAACTGTTCAGTTGATGCGGATGATTGAGGTGCATTGCATAATGTTGATAAATAGGCGAAAGACATTAAGATAATATGTAGAATTGAATATTTTCCGTTGAATTTTTATTACACTCACTTTCACTGTGATTTTCGTGAAGTATATGTAACTAGACAAAAAGTTCATGTGCATAATAATCATTTTGCATCTCCTGATAGAGACATTAATATGGCACTGATATAATCGTCTATGTGTAGCCGATTTTCATATAGCCACCTGAAGCTTTCTGAGTTATAGATTGAAGAATACTAGATCTACCAGTTATGTACAATTTTGCAAATAATGTGAATACCGTTTAAATTATTGCAATCATATTTATTACGTTACACTTCACCCGCTATATGCATGTATTTTCATACCTTCTGTGATGCGCTATGCAGTATCGACCTATCTGGTGTGCTTCAACAATTCGTGACTTCTTGCAAATGCGTCAGTAGATTGGAATGCTCACATATAATTCAAAGAGAGAAAGTGGTGTCAGCGATCCAAGACAATGAAAATTTGCCTTGATCGTAGAGCTTGGACTTGGTTTTAGATAAATTGTCATGGCTATTTGTCATGTTTTGAATTGAATTAAAAAGCGCCAATGTTGAAAGATATTGATTTTTTTCGTTTTCGTTATTTATTACAAAATAATGGAGACGAAAATGAAATTCACATCTTTCAATATTGACTTTCCAATTCAATTCAAAGCTTGGACATGGTTTGCATATTTTAGTAGACGTACATGGATTATCATCTTGATGATTGGCCTTCGAAGTACGCTATATATATATCCACAGAAACTGTCCTTTTGTTTCATTTCGAATTGTCGGCGTGAGGGTCCCTATAGATATTATATATCTATACATATATATTTATATATATATATATATATATATATATATATATATATATATATATATATATATATATATATATATATATATATATATATATATATATATATATATATAAGTGATACTTTTATGGAATATTTTCATGGATTTATCCAATATTGTAATTTATCGTCGCTTTTCATCAATTTAGATTTACAATATTGTTGTGATGATTTAGATATTTACTGTTATTAGATACTACTATTATTGTGATTGTTAGATATTATTGATTTAGATGTTTACAGTGGAAATTTTTGATTGAAGAAGTACTAATATGTGTCTCATAAGAAGCAGTTTTGATCTCTGGAAAAGGCCCACTTATAGTTAAAAGCTTGATGGAAAGAGTCTGTAAATAACCCACTCGAATGTAAATCATTGACAGCATACCTTTCTGTCCATTGTCGGCAGCCGTGTTAATTATGACCATTATCTTCCTTTACAAAAATGTATCCTGGTAAGCAATATAGTTGGCATAATGTATTAAGCTTACGAGTAGTGAAGAAAACTACAGTGATTATCAGATGAAACCTTTTGTGTACATTCTATCACTGTATAAAATATTTGCCATATTAATGCAAAACCTAATTAAGGATTCTATATTCGTGATATGATACACTTCGCATGACTTCAGTTGACAGACTGTAGCATGACTTAATATGTTTTGATCACCTTTCACCCTCTTCCGAAATTGATAATGTTTTTTCGACAGTGAAATCTAATTTGACGCGAACTGAAAATCCAACATGAAGATGAAATCCTCTGTCATCGGAAGAAGGGAAAACAAAAACATCACGAAAGAAACTCGCGGGAATCATTGATATTTTAGTGGGACTGTCATGCCATGAGTGGGCAGAAATCAGAACCACGTAGATATCTCAACAAATTCTCCTCAAAGTCCATCTAGTCAACATTATGGATGAATGAATATTTATAACATTAATTGCCAACCTGTTGACTTGTCACCGGTTAAGATGGTCAGAGATCCATTGTACCGCATCTTTAATGCATTAAACATTGATGTTCGCATAGAGAACGCAGTAATGTAATGCAGGTGAAATTTTGGAATTTTAGTGGTAGCTCTATAATTTTTTTGTTACTTGACAATATATTTCAACCTTGGTGACCGAGGTTCTCCTCAAGTTATGACAACAAGCGATGCTGGATTGCTACAAAGACGTGGAAATATCATTGATGTAAGACATAAAGCGTTCTAAAAAATGTTCAGATTACATAGAAATATAGAAATGAAGTAGAAAAGTTTGATTAATTTTAAAATTTGAAAATAAATTCGTAGCAGCTAAAAAATATAATTTTATGTTTCAGGGATTGTCTGATTTGTAAATTCAAAGTTTTCACTTTATTAACAAGTCGGCAAATATACCAGAACTTTCACCTATTTTGCTGAGCATGAATTGATGTCTGGTAACATCTCACGTGAATTTTCGTACAGACACTGCTGCACATAGAAAAGTTCAAAGCTCTCCATGTATCGGTTGTCTTTGTATTTGTACTGGAGGGTAAACAAACCTCCACTCCGGTGATTAAGGAGGAATGATTACAGACAAGGACTACCTAGAGCTCCGCTTCTCTGCTTCTGCATGTGAACATGAAGCGGGGATCTTTATCTTCTGACAAGCGAACCACTGGGTTCAGGTTTTTATCAGTAACGCATTTTGTATGATAGCCTGCGTAAATGGGGCACTGAACATTCCATCGGTTTTACCATGTCAGCTACAGTTAGTAGATGCACTGTACATGTTGTTAATCATCAGAGAATAAGGTTATTCTTTTCGGTATACTGCTTAAGATACTTTCAAAATAAGACCTACACATCTTTTCTAAATTGCAGAATTACAGTGACAACATTGTTCATTTGGGAAGAGTCAATGTTTAAATAGCAAATCTTATATGAAACATCAACTATGCCTATATCAATTAGAGACATCTGTTCGAGTATCTGTGTACAAAACATGATCTTACACTTAGGGCAGGGACCACAATTATCAGTAAGTTCCGAAAATCAGCCAACATTTTTGTTGGGTTCGTTCAAAAATTCAAGATTTTCTGAATTGTATGGAGATTCTCACAAGTGAATCCTTGCTTCTACTTAAATGATTATCGAAATCATTAATTAAAAAGTCAGAAGCTGCAATTTCTTGGTATTTAGTTTCCGATATTTCGGCTTCACAGCCTGCGTCAGGGACAAATTGTCTCCCTGAATCAGCTCCTTTTGAATAGGATACGATGCATTTAATACAAGCACTTCTCAATGCAATGATGACGGATGCATTACTCCATAAAAATTTCATTGATCAATCGACCAAATCTATAATTTGTCGAATTGGGGGTCAGGTGAAATTTTGAGCGAGAGTCGAAGATTTGGTGAATTGTAAGTTAGCCTTATTCTGCTTTCATATAGGCCAAAATTTAAACAATTGGTTTTCATTTTAGATATGAAAATTATTCCTATGCAACATGTGCTCTTCAAAATCTAATAAATAACTACAATAAAATAATGCAATAAAGTTAAATTGAAGGAATTGTATCAAAGAACAGTACTTGCATTTACAAATGCGTTTTGCAAATCATCTGAAAATGTAGAATGTTAGACTATTATTTGAAAATTTGGTATTGTCTTAGAAAGATATAAAAGCTGCTTGATTTCTTATCAAAATACGTTTTAGTTCTGCAATTACTGAAAGGAAGCAATGAAAAAGAAATTTTATAGCTCGCTTACAAATATTTTCAAATTGATGCAATATCAGCTGATTCTTACTGACTACGTTGTATACGTCTATTTCCTATCTAGACTTTTATATATTTACTGTCTTTGGAATATACACGAATACGAATATGATTAAGTATATACTCTAAATATGAATTGACGGATGATTCACAATAACATCAAACAATGACAAGGGATGCAAAGAGATATAATTTCAAGGCTCTTGTTGCATGCGACTGTTGCCTTGAATGTATATGCTTTTGTAATTTTGAATCATACATGTCGAGACCGAAGCGTTTGTAAAGATTGCTGCCGAAGATCTACTTGCACTACATTGCAAAGATGATGAGGACTCCATGCTTGGCTGATGATAATTTAGATGCTGCAGTGGATGAACTGGATCACTGTGGCAATGAAGTGATCAGGAGTGAATATTGCAGACAAGATAAAGATAGGATTTTCTCGTAAGAGCTAGTTTGGGAGGTGGCTACATGATGTCCGTTCCAATATGCTTGATGTAATCGCGCATCAATAATAGGCCTATTCTTTGAAATTTACAGAAAGTGCCATAAGCAGGAATCACATTACCAATTTCTCAAGGAAGCGAGTGTCATGCCAGCTGACAGACGGGCAGAATGTCTCGTCTTTTGAAACAGCGAAATCTAAAATCCACGGCAGTCAATCTCTCTTCAATCTCTTGGTCATGAAAGTGGGATGAAAAAGAGCAATCGCTGTTTTGGAAAAGCAGAAGCTGTGTGTTTTTGCGTGAGAAAATCGGACGGAAAGGCCCATTTTTCCTACTTCCCCTGCAGTCCACCCATGTGTATTTTATATCAACCTTTTGTGCTATTTTTGTCAGTGAATCACAGTTGAATCTTCTTGGTTTATAAATTTTCAAAAACTAATTTGACTTGTGCTAGCAAAATTGTATGAATTTTACCAACAAAATTTTTTATGATGCCAAACAAAATTTTTGATATAACTTAAACAACTTGCGAGTAGTTCTATTTACGTATACAACTGTCACAAAAATTCAAGCATCTTCTGTAGGTCATTGTTGACTCTTTCTAGAATGACGAATATTAAAAGTGCTTTTCTGTATCTTTTGGATTTATAGTTTTAAACAAAAAGCTACAATATTTAAACCAGAAATTAAAATATCAATATACAATCAATTGTTTGTATTCATATTTTATATCTACAATCATTATTCATCCAACTCGATCATTTCAACTGATTGTTTATCAAAATGCTTATTGAGCTAAAAATATTACCCAATGCAATTAAAAAATAACTTAATTAAGCAGCCAGATCGTCGAAATGCATTACGAATTCCATGGCAATTTGTTCTATCGTTTATTTAATTTCATTGTTGTTGATTGCATTCACGACATGGTTTAAGATGCTTTGGTGGACAATCGATCCCCGCTGCTTGCCTTAATGTCGGCGGTCACAATTGTGACGAGTTATTTATTCATTGATTATAATTGCTATGACAACTGATGTGTGGTGGTGAGGGCTTGATCCTGCCAATTGACGCAGTCGCATAAGTGGGTTAGTGGGCGCTCGGCTAGTTAGAGCACAGGTCTAGTTAACGTTGGTCGTAGTTTCGAATCCTACCAGCCGCACATCTTTTGCATGGCAATTTGATCTATCGTTTATTTAATTTCATTGTTGTTAATGACATTTTCTCAAAGAAAATCGAATGGACTAAAGGGATCTCCGAAGTTTAATAGAATTTTCTGTATGACATTAAATTCATTTAATTCAATATTCGAAGGATTCAAGCTAATTATGTAATTGTTTAATATTCGCGGTACATCGAAGCAGGGCTGACAACTGACCTGAAGAAAAATCGCGGCAAGTTTTAAGTACACTGTAGTAGGGCAACCCCCTCCCCCACGGTCAAGTTGAGAAATTCCTGTTATGGGCCGTCATGCCTTAAAGCTGATTTGTTTAACATTTACGGCAAGACACTGTCTATTTATAAAGTAGGCCTATATAAAATTCATGAGTCTGAGTCGGTGAATTCCAAAATATCCGAAATGCTTGGAAGTAGTCTTGGAAGTAGTCATCGTAAAAGGCCTATTGTATCGTGCATGACAAGATACATGTATCCTACGCTACAGTACCTGCCCATCGGTATGCCTGTCGACTGGTTGTTCGCTTCATAGACTATGTAAATCGAGCTTCTGAAACTAATACATGGAATGAATATGATTAGTGCACAGATGAGGAAGGCAATGAATCAAGTACCCAAAAAGTTACAGACTTGGAGACTACATATGTCCAGAGAAACACATTGCATCAGAAAAGGTATTTGAAGAACATGTCAAGTCTTCGAAACTTACGATATCTAATAAATCCTGTAAAAAATTAACCGATCAGGGAAAGACCTAGGGCAAATTCATAAACTATACATGAGTGCAAACAAAACAATACAAACAAAAATGATAAGGACTCATTCAGGAATCATGATATTTTTTTGAAAATGTCACTAATAAAATAATAACAAAATTATATACATCATCCAAGAAGTTCTCTGGAATCATCCAGATGTTAAATATATCCAAGAGATGCACAAAATAATATACTGTTATAAATCTTCTGCGAACGTAAGAGATCTTCGGACATAGTACAACATCTTACAAATCAAGTAGAAAACTACACAAGTAACACGGTTAGTGGTAGTAAGCCCGTGACAAAAGGAAGGACAAAATGAGCAACGATGAGTCATCATGCTGACTCAGCCCCCCCCTCTGGCGAGAGGAAGGAGAAGGCCAAGGATGTGTTGGGAGGAATGGGTCCGAGAGGAGGAAACCGTTCCCTCCCCCCCCTCTGGAAGGAAGGAGGAACTGTGAGGCAAGGGGTGGAATCTCTGAAAACGGCAGAGTTAGAAAAAGGCGGGTGTTGGTGGTTTTGGGATGAGAAAGGTCGGAATTCGGCATGAAGGAGGCTTCGGATGGGAAAGCGGAGTGCAAATTCGGAATTTTTGGCCAATTTTGGGTCTAGAAACTTCTTTCCAGCTCAATCGGAGAGAAAAAGTTCTGACCCCCCCTCTGGAACGAGACTTCCAACTTTGGTTCTAGAGATCGTAGAAAGTCGTGTGATTGCTCATTTGAAAACCAAGAGTGAGACAAATTCAGTGGAAAGCTCAGTTTGGCCCTATTTTCCTGGGTTTAGAGAGAAAAATGGTAGGAAAACGTCAGAGTTTGAAAAGGCAGGTTTTTGTCGTTTTGGGATGAGAAAGTCCATTTTTCGGAATGAAGGAGGTCTCGGATGGGAAAACGGAGGGCAAATTCGGACGTTTTGGTCAATTTTGGGTGTAGGGACTTGTTTCCAGCTCAATCGGAGAGAAAAAGTTCTGACCCCCCCCCTCTGGAACGAGACTTCCAACTTTGGTTCTAGAGATCGTAGAAAGTCGTGCAATAGCTCGTTTGAAAGCTAAGAGTAAGAAAAATTCAGTCGAAGAAACGGCTTGTTCATATCTGCCTTCGTTTAGATGTGAGACGTCATTGAAAATTTTGGACATTGGCGAAAAAACGACAGAGTTAGAATTTTTACGAAAACGGCTCTAGCGGGTGAACCAAGCCTCGGACGGGAAAACAGAAACCAGATTTGGAATCAGCGTGCCATTTTACACCTGAATGTCATTCATGCTATGTCACCGAAGTGATAGGAAGAAAGATGACAGAAGCAGTAGAGTTTACGAATGAATTTTGTTCACTACGTTTTCATCGACAAAGTCTTTGTGGTGTGATTAGGGACTACATCATCTCATTTCATCATGAAAAGGCAGACTTAGAATTTGCTATCGCTAAAGGTTACTTCGTTTTCCAACTGCTCATGGACAGTTTGATGAATAAAGATGTGAAAGTTCGATTAGTTGCAGAGATTGAATTTGAGAAAGTGACTGATGAACATGCAGGTGAACGTGTAGTGTTTCATTTTGCATCCAAATTCTGCAGAGACGATACATGATCCAAAAGATTTCTATCAGCGACACATGGCGAAAATTGCATCTCGACTAGATTCATTTCAAGAGCATGGATCCAACTTGCTCTTATGTCGCATAAAACACATTCATATTCAACTCAATGTGCTAAACTAGATTTGACTACAAGATTTGGGAAAAGCAATCATGAGTCAGTCGTCCGCGTGCCTCCTTTTCCCTGCTGCAACGAAGTCAGGGGAGAAACGGAGGTCTCTGATTGGCTCTCATAGTGTCAAATGTGGATTCGCAGGAGACTATAAAAGCAGACATCTCCCCATTTTCTCTTCATTTCATTCTCTTGGTTTTGGAAAGCGTGTGTGACTTGCTCAAGCCATTCTCCGTCTCAATTTTGTCTGATCAATCGTGTTTGCAAATTTACAAGTGATTGTCATGACTGTGTGGCCTAAACCGTACCAACATTTTAGAAGAGAGACGCAGGGGAGTGTGTGGCCGATGATTGTACAAGCTTATTGTTTTAATCATCACCACCACCGCCACATCCACCGCCTAGACGCTTTACCTTTAAGTCTTTTAGGGAATTGAAATTCTCTGATGATTATGAATGTACTTAGTGGTATTCTTTCGTTACAGACTGCCATGGCCATGAATCCTACTCCAACTGCAGCATCACTGAATCCTTAACATCTCGAGCTGTGGAATCCGAAAATTGAAAAGGCAATCCACGGCTATCCTACCTACAAACAACAAGTGCGCTACAACGATGTTCGACTCTATCTTCAAACGCCAGCGGTATACTTACCAAAAGTGGATACGCAAGTAAATCGTTGCAGTCAAAACCTGAGCACACCTATTGATAATTTGTTGCGTCAGCAGCTTGACATTTTAGAAGACGTTGTGAGTCAAAAGGCTCTTATTCCTACTGAACTATTACAGTTGTGGCCAGAAAAGAAAACTTCTTATTATAAACCATTGTATCGCGGCACTCGCTGCTATATTTTGCAAAGCAAGTTTTGTAAAGTCACTTCAGGAGTGACAGTTGAACAGTCAGTTGAAACAGAATTGTCATCGCTAGGTGCAGGCTTTTATTCATTTCATATTGAGGTGCCTGCTGTTTATGTGGGACCTCATCAATCTGACGGTATTTTGATTTCTCTCAATTTGCGCATTGCTCAAATTCATCAACCTGAGTTAACAGGTCTTGATCACATTCAGAAAGTCATTGATTCTTGTGTCAAAGAGTGTCAAGGACCTGTCACTAAACCTAAACGTCGTCGCGTATCAAAGAAAGATGGTGTTACCACCAAAGAGAAATCTTAAGTATTGTAATCAGTTAGCATGTAGTGAATGTGGAAAACGCGGTCTTGCGCGTTATGTTCAATTAAAACATCGTAATCATGTTGTATGTATCTTTTGTTATGAAAAGGACAGACATCCTTGTAAAGTTCCTGCTCAATGTATTATCTTGTAATTAAGTCTTTTTGATATTGTAGGTTGTCATCTTCATAGACAGTGAGGGAACATCCATGCAGGAATTGAGTGCTATAGCAATGAGGGAAAGCGATCAAACTGTCGTTAGTGTATATCATAGATTTGGCTACTGTCCTCCACACAAAGACGAATGGTCACGGCGTCATGTGCATGGACTTGATCCTTCTATTTTGATTCATATTGGATTTGTAAATGAAACGTATTTGATAAGTGATTTCAAACGGTGGCTGTCAGGTTTTCATATTGTTAAAATATTAGGAAATGATTCTGAACGAGAAACAACAACACTTCAGTTGCACATTGACAATTTATATTTACCATCCCGGTGAAAAAAAACTGTCGGGATCTGTCGGTCAATTGTCGGCCCGACAATTGACCGACAGATCCCGACAGTTTTTTTTCACCGGGATGTTACCCAACGTGTGAGTGTGAGACAAGACTATCATATGCATTGTGATCAAAAGAAGTTTAGAGATGAAATAATTTTTGACATGGCTGTATGTTTCGGTCAGAGACATCACCTTTACAGACCACCATCCCATTGTAATACTAGAAATAAATCCACCTACATTGCAAAACTCTCTTCACGCTGGCATTGTAGTCTCTATGACGTTTATGAACTGTATCTATATTATTGTCAATAGCATGGGTCTATGTAAAACATGTTTTTACTCCTTGTGAATGAGTGATGATCATTTCATGAAGCGTATTCTGTACTTGTGAATTTTGACTGATGTTGAATAAACTTACAGTCAAACATGATTGTTATTTCTGTTTTATTCATAGTGGAAGTCATTGAAGCAATATGAAATCTATAGTCACTACGTTTATGATGGCGATCGTACACTAGGTAACCACATGTGTCATTTGACACTTGATCAACAAGGATTCGATGGATTTTTACAAGATTGGAAACCTACATTTAAAATGAAGATGAATGATATGAAAGTAGTGCTAACTGAAAGTCTTCCTTTCTTCAAAAGATTGATAGAGAGTTTACAACTTCAAGATGTAAAGGGTGGACTAGTTGCTTACATAGAGTTGAATGATTTGCAAAAACATTCATAGCAAAGTGGTTGATGTTTCCTAAGCCGAAGAAATTGTCATGATGTTACATTCGTTGGTGAGGATGATAACTTGCTAACTCTAACATGGTTTTGACTTTATTTTATACTTTACCTATCTTGAAAACAGTGAAATGCTTGTCACTTTATTTTATACTTTACCTATCTTGCAAACTCTGAAATGATTCTAACATTAATTCAAACTTTACAATCATCAACTTTATTTCTAACTTTAGAATCATCAACTTTATTTCTAACCCTACCCATCTTACAAAATGATCAAAACTTTTACTTCTGTCTATTGAGTGAGAATCCTATCTTTATGTCAAAAGAAAAACGAGACAGTCTGTACATGAATGATATGTTATTGAATGAAAGACATTTCTTCACAGTCACACATAGTTAATACTATACACGGAGAAAACTAAGTCACTCATGTACAGAGACAAAACAAAGTCACTCATGTGCAGGGAGAAAACAAAGTCACTGATGTGCAGGGAGAAAACAAAGTCACTGATGTACAGGGAGAAAACAAAATCACTGATGTACAGGGAGAAAACAAAGTCAGCAAAAGCACTGGATACTCCATCGATGATATGCTGTGATCAGGAGTTGGACGCATGTTACAAGGCACTCACTCACAACACCCCATAGAAAACGCCATGGAGTGAAAAAGCAAAACATCAACCACAACAGAGAGAAAGCATTCATCATCATACATCGCCGGACGGAGGAAGAGAAAGTTTCTGTCTCTTGGGTGGAGGTAGATGAGTGTCTGGATGGCCGTACGGCAACGAGTGGTTAGGACTCATCCAGCATCGCTTGTCTTCCCAAGCTGAGAGACCTCGTTTCCTAAACGGCGTTGTTCTGACTTGATGCGACTGTGATTTTAAAATGGCCATTTCTACTTTTTTAATTTTAAGTGAATCTAAGGCATCTTGATAGTTCCTATGTGTCATTTTTCTAACGATTGACTTCGAGATGCCTTTCGCCCGTTTTATAGAAAGCTCTGAGGATTTTAGCTTCATGGAGTACATCTTGGGACGAAGCAAGATCATCTCCTCTATCTGTTTGCCGGCACACTCATCCTTGAAGCAGCCAAGCTTCGCTTTATTTGAGGTAGAGTAAAACGGATGGCCAGTGGGATAGTTGGAACTATCAAACTTCGGTGCTAAATATTTTTAAATGTCTTCCTGCTTGACTTGCCTAGTGGTTGTCAAAGCTAGGAAGAAGCTGACTGTATCGCCTCCTACTAATTCCACATGTTGGATCAATGGACACGTTTTAAAGGTGTGGTAAAACAACTTGTACATTTCTAACTTGGAGTGATCCAAGACAGTTTGACCGACATAAATGGGCTTCCAAAGTTATACTTTGGATTTTAACATTCTAAAACCAGTAATGTCTTCGGAAATGACATCATGGTGACAAAACAGCGGTGAGCGGCATGACTTGATACTCGTTTCCGGATCAGTCACGATACGATAGTCCATGCGCTTTCTTACATCCTCCATGGTTTTACCAAAGAGGGCATTATTCTTAAATTTAAAGAAGTCCTTTTCGAAAGGATTCTTGGATTCAGCCCGTTTCTTACTATTAAATTCTATATACGGTTTTAGAGAGGGCTTCTGCCTAAACTGGATAGCGCGATGGACTTTGTCAAGTTGCATCCTCATACCTAGATAGAATTTCAGGATGGAATAGTGCACGATATAATGCTGCTTGTTCAATCGGGTGAGCAACAACTTCCTAGTGGGTTTATATTTTAAGTCATTTTCCGCCTCATATTGCTTATTGTGTTCTTCCATAAAGGGAGAGAACATATCTGGACTGACTATTCCAGATTCGGGTGCGAGAGGAAAATCAACTGTTCTATTCTTAATACATTCTGGATACATGAGGTCGACTTCAAATAAATAACCTATGTCGGCCTCATCTCCCAGTGCCATGATGTGTGCTGAATTGGAGAAGTATTCAATGTCATGGGGCTCTGCCCATTGGAAGTCAGACTGTGGCAAAGGCTTGGATAATGCACTCCCATATAAATTATTTTGGTCTATGTACATTAAATGCGTGGTCGATCCTATGTCTTGGGTGCTGTTGACGACATGTTTGTCAACAAATGTTAAGCCACCCCTAATACCACGTTCAAATAACGTGTACATTTCTGCATCTTCCAGTAAATGAATGCTCTCTTTCGTCATCTTGAAGGCTGACTGATAGGACAGACCCGGTAGACTAACAAAATGGATGGGGTCTAAGGCGTCCTGTTCTAATGTGACTTTCCTAAAAGTCTCAAAACACGTCAGCCAACCGATAGACGTCTAATTTTAAGTAGGCAAGCATGTAGTCACCAAAAGTGCGACACCTGAATTCTAACCATGCTTGCTCTGCATGCCTATAGTCATCCGGCGAACAGTTCTCACCCGTCAAATCATTTTTAAATTTATCGATGGACGGAAGGGATGTCTCCTTCAATGTGTCCATTGAACTAAAATGACTATAAGGAAACACCCCTTTCCGTCAGCATGGGACTGCCACTTATGTTGGGATAGTCTTTCTTTAAACGTTGAGTGAGGGGAAGTGTTTCTAAATTATTAGCCAACGCGGCTAAGGAAGAAGACATAAATTGAAAACTATCTAGAAACTTTATGTCCTAGAAGACAGGCTTCCCCTCCTTCGTCTTATCTACTTGTACTTTAGCAGTGATGCACATAGATTTTTCCTTTGTGCAATCACTTTGGATGACAAGGATTTCATTTTACCGAATCCATGGCGAATGATGATGTGATCATCATAACATTTAAAGTTATGGAAGATGACGGGGAGCGCTCGCCGTTTGAGCCTAAGTTTCATATTACATTTACTGCATAAGGCAGACCTAAATTTACCACTGAGATGGCAATGGTCCCTCACTTTCTTATGTTGCTGATCATCAAAGGATGAACAGCAGCGGGGACATTCCGTGGTCCTATCAAACTTGATTTTATCGGCTTCTGTGAAGCACATGGGTTTCCTAGTCAGCTCCGTTTCATACCATTGATGAAAACGGGCTTTCCTATCTAAAAAGTTGAGGAAGTTTTCAACGCACTCCTCACCTTCCCACACATGTATTTTATTTTGATTCCTATAATATGGATGCCAAACGTCATAACAGGCAATGGCTGCTGGCTCATGACTTAGGTCTTCTTGTTCAATATAACATTCAATGTCCGCATAGATGGTACATATGGGACTGAGCTCATTGCCGTTTTCCTCATACCTATAAAATTTATCTTTTGGCATGACTTCCATTTGAAGTTTACCCCGAGAGCATCACTCGTTATGCTGTTCAAAAAATGGTTTTGACCTAAAGCATCGTATGCAGCGATCACAGTAATAATGTTTGTTGTCACAACTTTGCTGGTGACGATACAACTTCGAAATTTTAGGAATGCCACAATAGTGCCATTCTGGGTGGTTGTCGCCATAGACTAGGAGAAGATTGACAACCCGGTCGAAGTTACTTTGGCGGTTGTTATACCAAACACCCTTCAGACCTTATTCCCAGAGATGGACGACGATCTTTATTTTATTGAGTTTTTCGAATTGGGCGATGCCTTTAAAATCTAATGTGTTGACATCTAACCCGTCAAACTTAAGCTCATCCTCCCATTCACGATAGTGAGTGATTCGTTCACGATGTACACTTATATCATTATAGTGAAGAATGGAGAGGACGGCATACTTGAAACACTGGGACTGACACTCTACATTGATGACAGCCTTTTTGCTAGCCAGTGCTTTGGGGAGGGTGAAACTACCGCTCCCTTGCAAATTTTCTAAAAGATTGATTTTAATGTCTACTTTCTCTATCCCATCAAAAACCAGTCCACTGTCTCTTTCATCAAATTTATTTAAGTTGCTGACGAGATAGGTCGCATGTCTCTCTATCCACTCGTTTACATCACCTATGAGATCAGCAGCACAGAAGGCTATCCTAATGGTCACAGTGGACTCCACTTCTCCCGTGCTACTGTCTACCTTATTGAAACGAGCAGTGAGATAGAACATGCCTTTGAGTAAAAATCAATCTAAACTCGTCAACATTTGATGAATTAATCCTATATTATTCATCAAGAGAGGCTGGCTGGCTGGCTGGTTTTCCCGAACCCGTCCCGCGGATAGGGGCGTGGCGGAACGCCACGGAGACCGAGGAGGCGGGCAACCCCCCACGGGCGATGCCAAAGATAGTGGCCGTAAAGATATATACAGAAGAAGACAACTATTTCTCCACGACCAACGGAGAAATAGCGTGGCAAAAACCCGAAGGAGGTAGCGCGCCAACAGACGGCCACTCGGGAAAGTGTCCTCCATTTCGACCCGATCCGAGGAACGGGGCGGGTACCACCACAAGGAGGCGGAAGGACATTGGTACCCTCAAGAAAGGATGAATATCTTGTACAGGTTCAGAGCTTTCTAACTCATAGTCGCGAACGAGCATCTCAAGGGAAAACTTGCTCAGCCTTAGAGTGACGTTGTTGTCAGTCTAAAGCTCAGTGGAATGTGTGTGACAGAGTGTGTGCGAAGAAAGAACAAACTCCGACACGAAGAACAGGAAAAGCCGACGTGTGATGAAGGATGCTTCCTACCTGTTGTTGTCGGTGGTTGCCTCACACTGCCACAGGAACCGCCTTCGATGTGACGCTGTAAGTTGGTGCTGTTGTAGAACGTGCGTCCACAACCTTCTTACTTGGGTCGTTGAGGGATCGGTCGGCGCTTTCCTCCTCTGCAGGCATTGCCAGCGGTGTGACGTCTCAAATTGTAGGCTGAGGCGAAGACCCTGTCACACCGCTGGCATCGAAAGTCCTCCTCTTCGACTTCAATCTCCTCTCCCACTATCTCTAACTCCTCCTCCTCCAGCAATCTCTCCACCGACTGAACGGAGAGGAGAGGGAGCTCGGCCGCTGCTGCAGGTGGTGGTGGCGATGCTGGGATGACGATGGGGTGGGAGGGAACGTCACCGTCCAGGAGGTAGGCCGCGAGATTTGTTGAGAAAAAGAGAAAAGAGATTAGTAGCATGATTACAATTTTAAGTTTGAAGTCTTATCCCCCTATTTCCCAATCACGGTTACTTACCATCTAATGAATTGATCTCCGGCAACACCGATGGACGCGGAGGAGGCAGGAGTGGGACGCGAGCCGAGGGTGGAAGGGTCCTGGGCTTCGGTGTCTGAGGGACGTGGTGACGAGGAGCTGGGACTGGTGCAGGTAGTGGAGCAGGCGGTGGAGGTGGGGCGATGACAATGCCCGAGAAAGGAGTTGGACCTTGAGCGGAGGTAGACGTGTGGGAAGGTAGGGCCGGAAATTCAGCATCGAATCTCCGCCTCGCGGCTTCTTCCCACTTCTTCATCTTGGCCAAGTCTGTAGAGAGGAAAGAGAGATTAGATAATGAGACAAGGATGATGCAGAGGATCTGAAACAGTCTGAACATGAGATGTTAAAGATACTTACACTTGCCAGGCCGCTCATAGGCTTCCCCGATTGCTCCTTGGGGGACGGGTTCCCCATTACGAATACATTCATGTACTGAAAAAGAATGGCAGCAAAGATAAGCAGAGGTAAAATTTGGATTCGGTTTAAACATGAACAAAATAAGGGAGGGAGTCTTGATTTTAATTAGGATGTCTGCCCTAATGATGTTAGTAATAGAGTGAGACCCAAATAGAGTGATACAAATACTTACATTGCTCGATGGTAGCCTTCTCTATCTCAGCAGCAATACGGTATTTCTCAATTTTCTTGGATTCCATTTTTGATCGATTACAGATTACACGATAATACGTTAGTAGATTTCAATCACTGAAAAGGAAAGATGAGAATCGCTTCATTTGCCTAGTCAACGTTTATCATGGGAACAATCATTGAAGTGACATCTAATGAATTACATTACTCTACTCATTATTTCACTCTACTCCATATCATAAAGACTAACCTTTGTCAAATGGCTGAAGTACTCTGACCTGGCGAGAGAAAGCGTCACGTTGAGTATGAAGTCAAACGTCCAACATGAGCAACGGCTCAGAGGTTTCGGACTAACAAACGACGAACAACCCGTGCAACGCAATCTCTCTACGGCAGTGCCCGCCGTCCCGAAGGGACGCTCGAGCAAAGGAGGCATTACAGCGATGATATGTTTTATGAGCAGAAGTGAATTTCTTGATAGCAAGAGACTATTCAACTTGATAGCAAGTCAAAACAACCTGATAGCAGGAGCTCACCGACACTCACCTGGTGCATTGCCTTTTATAAGATTTTCCTAATCGGTAAATGGATGAGACCTCTCGTCCAATCACAGACGAGCTAGAGTTCCCGATGTGCGCACGCACATTTGTAACGCGTTATTGAAATCGTCTTAGGCAAAAATGATGTTTAGCAATAGACTCAACCATGGCACCTGAAGTCAATACATTGAAACATGATTCGTTTTCATCAAGAGAGCTTCGGAGGCTTAATACAAGATTACATCCTTGAGTTTCAAAGTGAGGAGACAGAATTGGAAGCATGTTTAGACTACACACGAGAGATATTTACGGAGTTAATATCTTATTTCAAGGACAGTCTCATCAAGGCTCACTTAACTGCACATGTCAATTACACTCATTTTCCACAAGGTGAAGTAGCGGAAAGTATTGACTTTCAATTTCGTTCCTACGGACAAAAATATGTTACTGATGCTTCTGAATTTTATACACGACATCTGCAGAAGATTATTTCTCTGATGGACAACTTTCATGGTTACGGCGATCATTTGCTTCTGAATAAAATAAACCATATTGTCATTGCTATTAGTAAAGTGGGTTTCAATGATGTTAAATCAAAAACCAAATAAAGTGTTTTTTCATGACGTCTTTTTTGCTAACTATACTTTAGAGGTAACGAGTCTCTACTGATACCATGTAGTTGATTTCTATAAACGGTGGACTTGTTGCCCTTCGTGGTAGTATTATTCATCAATGGTTTATCATGTTGAGTTTAATCTTCGAGATAACTATATTTGGAACATCACATGTCTTCCTATGTTTTTCTGCTGATTCTACTAACTTACGTTTTCTTCAATACTTGTATAGCAATCGACTGCGATACAGTAAAGTAACGTTCAGAGCTTGTTCACTACTAAAGAGAGAAGTCTGGTGTGTTGCATGTGGTGCAAGGGTTGCCTCCCATTTCATTCCATTTCATCATTTATTCTTACCCTCTGCATTCCATATCCGAAGACATGTGGCGGGCTTGGGACCCTTTAGCTGCATTAGAAGGTAGCCCTTAAGAGAGGGCGTTCTCCGTCCACCGACGCTACTCTCTCTCTCTCCATCGACTATTGCAAGAACTCTGAAAGAAAAAGAATAGGAGATTAGAGGCGGTGAGGAAATGATCATGTTGAAGTAACTTACTGGGAACTTTCTTCCGAATTTTTCGGACGGCGAAGTCCTCAAGCTGGCCGGTGATGTCCATGCTCATGTGGAGACATCGGACTCCGTCGCCCTCGTAGCACTCCTGCGTCTGACTTGGGTCACTTGTGATGGATGGGGCATCGCCTACATTATTTTCAAAGAGGGGAAGATGGACTTCATACACTCTTCTTTTCTACACTTCTCACGCTCATGCAATCGCTCCACTTCCGACAACAACCGCCTGTTTATCACCTTCGTCTCTTCCACTTCCTTCACCACACCTCGCATCCGCTCCACCTCATTCTTCTCACGCATCAACTCCGACTGTAAGCCCTCAACCGCCTTCACTCGCTTCATCATTTCACTCCTTTCCTTCAACCACTCCTGCTCCTTCACTCGCATCTCCTCCAACTCCTCTCTCATCACCTTCATACCCTCAACCTTAGCCTTCAGCTCTTCATTCTCCTTCAAAACTTTTCTATTCACACTCTCCATACCCATCATACGATCCTTCAACCTCACAAACGCCTCCATATCATGCACCTCTTTCCTAGGCGATGATGTAGCTACAGGCTCAACAACTTCCTGATTCTCCCTGTCTTTCTTTTCCTGTGCGTCCCACTCTTCAAATCAGCTATATCCCCAAACAAATCTTCCATCACCGCATCCACATCAACCTCATCAGTCTTCCTAATTTCCACTCTCAACTCCACTTCCTCAGTCATGCACATCCTCATCACTCTTCTCAGCCATCCCCTTCACAATCAAAGCTACATCCTTATCATTCTCCTCCATTGCCAACAATATTCCCTCAAGCCATGACTTGAACCCCTTCTCTCCGATGTTCCCAGTCTCACACTGCAAATGCGACTTCATAAACTCGGCCTCATCCCCCATCGCAGATATCCGACAAGACACACATAGCCTCAACATCACTTTCCTCTCATGGCCCATCGTCCCCTCTTTAGCTTTTAGGTGTTTTTTAAGATCGCTGCCTCGTGCGATGCTGCCGCAGCTGCATTTCCCAACAAGCATTCTTGCATTACATTGCTTAGTCATTGTAAAGATTCTGTAAAGATAGAGTAAAATTTGATAGCAAGTGTTATAGGATACTACTTGCTGATATGCATTGAAAGACTAAGTCACCAAACATTTGATAGCAAACGTTGGAATAAAATCGTCAACCAAATTTAAAGAGTATGATTCCTAGCTCTATCCTAAAACCCAAAGTTTGATAGCAAACCTTGTCAGAGCACTCACCGTTCGTCTTGCAACTTGAAACAGGAGTGAAGACTAGAGAAAAGACGCGGTTTATATACCCAGCGAGCTCAAAGCCATGATTCAGACCTTCTTTATTTGGCCATGCGTTTCACATGACAACAGCGGTTTTACCATGTATGGGCATCGGCAGTCACCGTGCTTTCAGTTACCAACTCCCAACACAAAGACGGGTTATCCTATGACGCGAAAAGGTTTGACGTCAATGCCTGCAGTAACCGTCTCATTTTTACCAAGTTACAATGACAAACGACAAACGATAGACGTTGCCAGCCCTGAGTTTCTGAGGCTAGACGAGATTTCACAAAGGCCTGATAGCGACTTGATAGCAAGCGTTTAGGTGTTAAGCTCTTGAATCCGTTACAGGCATTACTCAGAGGGGATCTTATCCCGACTCCAAGGCCTCGACCCACAAATCCAACCTCGGGCGGACAGAGCGTGCGTCATGTAAACATCTAAACGAAGGCAGATATGAACAAGCCGTTTCTTCCACTGAATTTGTCTCACTCTTGGCTTTCAAATGAGCAATCACACGACTTTCTACGATCTCTAGAACCAAAGTTGGAAGTCTCGTTCCAGAGGTTGGGGGGTCAGAACTTTTTCTCTCAGATTGAGCTGGAAAGAAGTTTCTAGACCCAAAATTGGGCAAAAATTCCGATTTTGCACTCCGCTTTCCCATCCAAGGCCTCCTTCATGCCGAATTCCGACCTTTCTCATCCCAAAACCACCAAAACCCGCCTTTTTCTAACTCTGCCGTTTTCCTTCCTTCCAGAGGGGGGAGGGAACGGTTTCCTCCTCTCGGACCCATTCCTCCCAACACATCCCTGGCCTTCTCCTTCCTCTCACCAGAGGGGGGGGCTGAGTCAGCATGATGACTCATCGTTGCTCATTTTGTCCTTTCTTTTGTCACGGGCTTACTACTACGGTTTATCTAGAAAAATTTCAAAAACATCTGAACAAAACATCAAAAACAATGGATTTTGAACTCATGAATAGTCCTATCCTTTGATGATTTTTACAGAATTCCGAAGGCTTACATCTAGCGAATCAATTGCAAAACTTGAAGCACCTCACTAAATAAGACTTGCAGACTCTCAAGGACAAGCCAACATGTCAAAAGATCTAAACGTTCTTTGTAAATGTTTCCAAAGAAATGTAGAATCACGGAAATGAATCAATTTTTAGTTTTATTTGTAATCTTTAAGCTTATTTTTAGTTGTAAATATGATCTTTTTTTCAAGTACGGTTGGAAGACCTGCTATTCATTAAAAGATGATTTAACAAAAGAAGTACAAAATTACATCTGTCTAGGTTAAACCACCGAAGGAAATATAACATATAATCCGAACAAAAAAAGCAAAAAATATCGGGTATTTGTAGAAAGGACTAGACACATTACTGATTGTCGAGTGATAGGTCTTCTTAAGGAAATACCTTACTGCTGATTGACTAGATAAAAACTTCAATCTACAGGGGATATCATTTCGTGAAAAATCGTCATATGTCACTTTGAAGCTTCGCCTTCTTCGGACAAGGTTGTGGGGCAACTTCCTTGCGGACAGCATCGGTGGGGTCACCGTCAATACCATCATCTAAAGAAGCTGGTGGATCGTTTTCTTGAATACCTGTTATTGGCTACCATGCCTAAAAGCTGATTCATGAGGGTAAAAGCTCCCTCCATCTTCGGTTCGTCTAAAACACGTAATTGCTGCCTTCGTGACAAGGTGCATAGATTCGGATAGCGAACCAACTTCTCGATTTTTGCCCAGTATTCATGAATTCCGATTTCACCCGACGGTGGAAGAAGTGTCATTTCCAGAAACAGGGAAGTCTTTGATCAGGCTCGATAGCTGTTGAACACACAATTCTGTCCCACGATTTTCCGGGTGAAATCATTGGAACGACTGTAGGAGATTGTTGTTGAGAGGTAACTTTTCAATAAGTTGCACTGACGTTTGGACTAGTCTTATTTTGCTTATCAACTTTACCATTTCCGAGTATAGACGATTGACCAGAGGGATTTCAAGCTGCATCATTTGGTTCATGATGGATAGGTGTTGTTAAAAGGAATTTCCAAAATAGTTTACATCATATGATGACAGAACAATTATATCCAGATCAACTGAACTATCAATTCAGTAACAAATCTCAAATTTTCCTAATGAAAGTTCTATGAAAGGGTGACTATATAATTATTTCAGAGACTGAATAATTATTTCAGTTTTTGATTTTTGCGACGTTTTGATCTTCTAAAAAAAAAAAACTCTCGTTCATTCGATTTCATATCGATCCGTCCGCCTCTGAGAAAATAATTTCTCAATTTTCCTATCAATAGGGTGACCCCTTCCTACATAATTTTAATGCATTTTTGGACGAATCTCGAGACCCAACCAAAATTATGGAAAAAAGCTACTTGCGAATCGTCAGCCCTGAATCGAAGTACTGTCTTTGTTTACACTGACTTAATAGAAATTCGACCTTAAAGCAAAGGGAAGTTGTCTTTTTTCAATATGAAATAATTATAATCTGATATTTTACAGTAGATGTCATGCTTAGGACGAAGTGCGCTATTTTCATTTGTCAACAGAATGGATATGATCAAGGACTTGATATGATGCAGTCATTATGTTCTTACTGTCCTATTTATAAATACTTCGTTACGTTTTGCTGCCTTCCATACGGATAAACTTGAATGAAACAGGGATCAAGGACTTGGATATATATATATCCAATAGAAGTCCCTAGCAAGTGGGCCTTATTACCAGTTGGGCCTTATTCACCTCACCCACATTAGTTTGATTTTTGAGTTCGGGTAAGTGCGAAAAAACACTGATTATAAAACGATGTCAATGTAGCCATAGCCATTAAAGACCATACAAGATGCTGGTAATAAGGCTTGCGGGCCTATGACATCAGTACTCTAAGAATCCAATGAAAGTCATATCCACGCAAACGTAGCGTTATAGGCCTACGTACAAAATACAACTGCTTACAAAAGAACATTTTACTAATAAAAAGCGCTTTGAGCAAACACCTGTTCTATCCAAGAAAAAAGACTGTAGGCCTAAACTTAGTTGTAGAAAAGCTGTGAGTTGTAGAGCAAGCTGGCAATGAATCGTGTTATTGCAAATTGTGAGAAAGATGAAAAGTTGGATTATGGCATGTGATGACTGGGTACACGAAGATTGTGTTGGTTTAAAGGGGCACTGTACTTGTTTTGACATGTGAGCTCAAAACAACCTTCAGTTATAGTTAGATCGCATCTCCTCGTGAAAGGAGAAAGCGGCTATTGTATTCAGGTGATGACGTCAGTAGTAAGCAAAACTCCACTTCTGGACCGCGCAAGATGGCCGCCATCGCTGACGTCCCCCCCCCTCTGGCACGGCAGAGTGTCGTGGTCGGCCGCCGTGGTGCTTCGTGTCTGAGTCCCCCCCCCTCTGGAACGACAGAGGTTGTGGTCTGTCGTGGTGTGCCGGCCAGGTGGGTTCACGTTCACAACATGTTCGCTGACTTCCCCCCCCCTCTGCAACGACAGAGTGTGAGAATCGGGTGAGTTGGTCCGACCGCCTGGTTGACGTGGGCGACCGTCTAGGTTGACGTGGGCGACCGCCAGGATTAGTCTTGAGGCTATAGTGTGTGATGTTTTTGGTGCAATCTGCTGAATGTTGGGTTGTAAAATGGGTTGTTTCGAGTGGAAGGAGTGGTCGGATGAGAAAACGGAGGTCGGATTCGTATTCAGCGTGAAATTCTGCATCGGTAGGGTGAGTTTCAAGGCAATCGTTGAGAAAAAATTTTCAACATTTTTCGAAAAACGACAGAGTTAGAATTTGGGACGTTTTGGTGTGTAGCGTCAAAACGAAGCATCGGATGAGAAAACGGAGGTCAGATTCGGATTCAGCGTGAAATTCTGCATCGGTAGGGTGAGTTTCAAGTCAATCGGAGAGAAAAAGTTTTCGGCTGACGCCCCCCCCTGGACAGCTTGCTTCGATTTTGGCTTCCAGTGGACGGATTTTGTCGTGCGATAGCTCGTTTGAAAGCTAAGAGTGAGACAAATTCAGTGAAAGAATCGGCTTGTTCCTATCTGTCTTCGTTCAAAAGTTAGAGCGGTTACAAGATTTTAGGTCGGAGCTCGCTCACCTGAAAAAATCCTAAGTGTCAGAGTGACTTTGTATGGGTAAAATTTTGAAAATTTTCCAAAGTGTGGAATTTCGACCTGGGACCGCCACCAAAACATTTTTCATCAAATTTCACTGACCTCCCCCCCCCCGACAGCAATCTTCTAACTTTGGTTCTAGTGGACGGATTTTGTCTTACAGCTACTCGTTTGAAAGAGGAGAAAAAACTGCTCGACAACATTTTTTTGTTGCGAGTCAATCGGACCAGCCGTTCAAAAGTTAGAGCGGTTACAAGATTTTAGGTCGGAGCTCGCTTACCTGAAAAAATCCTAAGTGTCAGAGTGACTTTGTATGGGTAAAATTTTGAAAATTTTCCAAAGTGTGGAATTTCGACCTGGGACCGTCACCAAAACATTTTTCATCAAATTTCACTGACCCCCCCACCCCGACAGCAATCTTCTAACTTTGGTTCTAGTGGACGGATTTTGTCTTACAGCTACTCGTTTGAAAGAGGAGAAAAAACTGCTTGACAACATTTTTTGTTGCGAGTCAATCGGACCAGCCGTTCAAAAGTTAGAGCGGTTACAAGATTTTAGGTCGGAGCTCGCTCACCTGAAAAAATCCTAAGTGTCAGAGTGACTTTGTATGGGTAAAATTTTGAAAATTTTCCAAAGTGTGGAATTTCGACCTGGGACCGTCACCAAAACATTTTTTATCAAATTTCACTGACCCCCCCCCCCCGACAGCAATCTTCTAACTGTGGTTCTAGTGGACGGATTTTGTCTTACAGCTACTCGTTTGAAAGAGGAGAAAAAACTGCTCGACAACATTTTTTGTTGCGATTCAATCGGACCAGCCGTTCAAAAGTTAGAGCGGTTACAAGATTTTAGGTCGGAGCTCGCTCACCTGAAAAAATCCTAAGTGTCAGAGTGACTTTGTATTGGTAAAATTTTGAAAATTTTCCAAAGTGTGGAATTTCGACCTGGGACCGTCACCAAAACATTTTTCATCAAATTTCACTGACCCCCCCCCCCGACAGCAATCTTCTAACTTTGGTTCTAGTGGACGGATTTTGTCGTGCGATAGCTCGTTTGAAAGCTAAGAGTGAGACAAATTCAGTGAAAGAATCGGCTTGTTCCTATCTGTCTTCGTTTAGATGTGAGACGCCATTTAAGATTTTAGGTCGGAGCTCGCTCACCTGAAAAAATCCTAAGTGTCAGAGTGACTTTGTATGGGTAAAATTTTGAAAATTTTCCAAAGTGTGGAATTTCGACCTGGGACCGTCACCAAAACATTTTTCATCAAATTTCTCTGAATGAGGGGGGGGGTCAGTGAAATTTGATGAAAAATGTTTTGGTAAAGGTCCCAGGTCGAAATTCGGAAGTTTTAAATTTTTCAAAATTTTCACCACACTGGAGCTCTGACACTTAGGAATTTTTTCACTTGTGGCATGTTACATGCACATGTGCTGACGGACCAACTTCCCGTGGTCATATGAGAATGGTTCAGGTGTCATATTGTAAAGAATGATGAGACGAATCGTTTGCAACAAACCGCATGTCGCTACGATGAATACTTTCGGAGATAGAGCCATTTTAAGTTTTCTTCCGAGCATATATAAACCCCCGACAACGTAAGTCTGATCACTTCATCGAAAGACGAGGTAAGCGACGGTCGTCGCTCTGAGCTCCCGATATCGGGTGTTTCAAAGGACTCTATCTTTTGAAGTAGGCAAGCTATCTTCTTACTTCAAAGTTTGTATGATAGAGTTTGATAGTGTCTTTACTACTGATAAAATTTTTTAAAAGTAGTATGAGTAGTAAAATGCGGAATTTTTTAAAAATTCTTAATTTTCACTTTTTTCAAAGTTTTAACATATAGACTAAGGTTTTCAAGTATCCTGAGTTCAAATATGCTATCAGATTTGAAATTTAACTAAGTCTAAGGCAGCTTTGAGGGGTTAGATCCCAGCTACTGATCACTACCTTTGACTCGGCGTTCCTGTTACCACTTCGGGGCAGTGACAATGATGTCTTCAGCTGTAAAGAGCGGGTATCGGGGAAGATCTCTCACTTCCCTAGTGATCAGTACAAGGCCTTCGGGCTGTTGACGGGATCGAGTGCCACTCACTACACTCTTTAGGAATATGACTGTACTACATGATTCCAAACTTATACAAATTTCATTATCTTACAGCTAACGATAAATCTAACATGGCTAACGACAAAAACAGAAAGTACCATATCAAAATGTGTGTGTGCGGTCGTATAAATCGCAGTGCGGACGCCAAGGCGCATGTGAAGAAGGCGGGCACCGGCCACATGATTATCTTGAATAGGGTTGCGTGCGTGAAGTGTAGAGTGCTGAAGGGTGATGAGGATGAGGCGCGTTTCTACAGAGTGCATGCTGACTGTAGTGGTGGTTTAGTGACTGATTTGAGATTTACGCAGTTGATTGTGGAAGAGAGGGAGCGAATGTTGGCGATCGAGCGAGAGGGTAAGGTTGAGAATGTTGTTGAGAATGTTGTTGAGAATGATGAGTTGGCGAGAGCGGTTGCGTCGTTGGAGGGTGAGATTGGGCGAAAGAGAGTGCTTGAGAGTGATGATGAGGATGATGTGGATTTGGATAGGGAGCGAGTGAGGAAGCGTGTGAGGAAGTTGAGCTCTTCGTCATCGGAGGTGTCAGACATCGTCATCACCGACCCCCCGAAGAGCTCATCTTCCCCAATAGTGAAGGGTGGTGGGGTACGGAAGCAGTCGGCGCGGTGGGATGAGGACATGGAAAAGAAGCATGTGTTGCAGCAAGCGGCACATGCTTTGTTGGTAGATCGCTACGAAAGTTTGAAGAAGGTGAATGAGAGAACGTTGAGTGAGTTGAGTGAGCTGAAAATGAAGGAGGTGAAGTGTAAGGAGGTGGCAGATGAGAATATCCGTATGAGGCGTGTTGTGAAAGAGTTGAAGGAGAATGTGCGAGTGTTGGAAGACAAGAATGATGAGTGTGAGAAGAGGGCGAGTGCTGCGGAGAGGAGAATGGGAGAGGCAGAAGCGAAGTTTGAGGAGATGATGAAGGAGATGAGTGTGTTGAGAGCGAGGAATGTTGAGTTGGAGAGGACTGTGGCTCGGCGGGGTGATGAGAGGCAGGCGTGTGAGAAGTTGGAGCGCATGAGGGATGAGTGGGAACGTGTGAATGAGGATCGTTTGTTTGAATTTCACATCCCTATTCGGGATAATCATTTGGCCGGCGAAGTACTCGTAAACCAAAGTCTCGATGAAAGTATAGTATGCTACAATGGTCATCCGAGTAAGAAATGCCTCCACGCCACACTAAGAATGCGCGGGCATCTGCACAAATTTTCAATCAGGAAGCCCGCGAGACTGCCTAAGGATGACTAACTTGGTAAGTGAAAAGCAAATAAGATAGTATATCCTATTCTAATACATATCATTTTCATTGCAGATCTTTGCCCGCCTTCACCACCCCATCAATTTACTCCCGAGAACGAACCATCGGCTCTCTTAAGGGCCACCATGGGGCAAGACATGATAGAACCTCCACGCGGTTTGCCCTGGGCAGTCTTCGGACTGGCGAATACTATCATTAAGTTGAATCTGCTATCAGTCAACTTGAACGTTGCGTCGCGTTAGAGGGGTATATAAACCACTGCCTCTCATTTCATTTCATTTCAATCATGCAGACGCCGAACAGTCAAGTCAGCTCTCCTCGCGGACCGCAGTTAAGGCCGCGAAATTTATTTGAGGAGTTTGTCAGGCTAGAGGAGCAAGACAGAGTTTTTAATAATCTTGCTCGGATTGGCAATCCGATGACAGCAACTGCTGTCAATCCAACGGAATGGCGCTACATTCCACTTTTTAGCCATGTGCCAGTCAGTGTGGAAGTCGACAGTGCTACCAAAGAGAGAGTCAAAGACTCTCTCAGCAGAATTGGTAGGGTGTAAGATGACGTTACTCCCGAGAATGAACCATCGGCTCTCTTAAGGGCCACCATGGGGCAAGACATGATAGAACCTCCTCGCGGTTTGCCCTGGGCAGTCTTCGGACTGGCGAATACTATCATTAAGTTGAATCTGCTATCAGTCAACTTGAACATTATGCAGTCGATTGCTATCCCTGAAGCATTCTGATTCGCTGTTGAGCAATTCATTGTTGAAAACCCTATATAAGCCAGAAGATTGTAGCGCTTCTCATTTAATTTGAAGTCACGATGGAAGCGACATCTGCCGACAACATTCCCGTCTTCACTGATGAAGACAACGGCATTCCCGAGTTCGTCATCCTCGACGAGTGGGATGAGGAGGATGAGAAGAAGGGGAAGATCAAGAGGATCGTTTGGACGGATGAGGTATGGACTCCAAATACCACTCGCATCCGAAAGGTGCCAGATGCACCAGTACGACCTCGGCGGTATAGGGTCTATGACAACCTAACCGTCATACCCATTGACTATTCCAATCAATAGTCAAATTCACGTCCCCCGAGAACGAACCATCGGCTCTCTTAAGGGCCACCATGGGGCAAGACATGATAGAACCTCCTCGCGGTTTGCCCTGGGCAGTCTTCGGACTGGCGAATACTATCATTAAGTTGAATCTGCTATCAGTCAACTTGAACGTTGCAAATGCAGTTCGGTGTAATACTTCCTTTCGACGGGCGTTCCTGTAAAGGGCGGCGGTGAAACCCGTAGCTATGTATACCGCAAGGGACATTCGGCAATGGTCAATCTTGTTAAACCTCTCTGCGTTATGTTTGCAAGTGATTGCCTCTGTCTCAACGTAGTATGCATTCGCGCCAGGGCGACATTTAGCCAACTGTCGAGGGTTGCCTAAAACTTTCCATTGCATACGTTATGAGAACCATGAGTTCTACCTGTCTCTATCAATGAGACGAATTGATGAATGGAATGAAATGGGAGGACACTCACGCGCCACACGCAACATAACACACTTCTCTCTTCCGTAGTCTAACAAGCTCTTTACACATGGATCGCAGTCGATTGCTATCCCTGTATCAGAAGTGTAAGCTATCTTAATTTATTTGACACTATTTCATCTACCATCATCGCCCATATGAAATGTTTTAAGATTTACAAGTTAGACTAAGCGTTCTACTATTTGTAAATGAAAGATATAGTTTCACCAGTTTACAAGTTAAAAAATAAAGTTTCAATGGTGTATACGTTAGAAATAAAGTTTTAGCTGTTTGTATATCAAAATAAAGTTTCAATGGTGTATACGTTAGAAATAAAGTTTTAGCTGTTTGTATATCAAAATAAAGTTTCAAGAGTTTACAAGTTAGAAATAACGTTTCAATAGTGTATGCGTTAGAAATAAAGTTTTAGCTGTTTGTATATCAAAATAAAGTTTCAAGAGTTTACAAGTTAGAAATAAAGTTTCAATAGTGTGTATGTTAGAAATTAAGGTATAACTGTTTGTAAAAATAAGATCGCAAGATTTACTAGTTTACAAGTTAGACTAAGTGTAAATTAAAATAAAATTATAACTGTTCACGAGTTAAAGCGTTGATGCAACGATGAACAATTAATAAGATGAAAAGTTTTAGATTCACTTTAACATTACCATATGTTTACAGATAGAAATGTATCACAGCAAAGCTACTTCATGAGTTAGTTTGCCAGGAGTGTATCATCTCAAACTTTTACTCCGTCGTTGAAATTTCATGACGACTTTTTGCTAAACGAAAGTTAACACTAGAGGAGCGTAGGGGTGGGTGGTATAAAATACGCCTACAGCACTGAGAGAGTTGGAGTGCATGAGCTATGTACATTCTTTTGACGATGAGAGGAGCGATTCAGCCGATGGCGCAGGTAGTTTCCCAGAGCATGGAGGGCATTGTTTAGGTGACTCTAAGGGCGTATGTCGAGCTACCTTCAGTGATAGGCTTCCAACTCATGATGAATGATGATATGCTTACGACCTACATTCAACCATTGGTGTATGCCCACACCCTCCCCCACAACGAGCTTGTCTGCCACATTGTATTCATGAGTGTGGCTCAAAGTAGGAAATTGATTGATGAGACTTTGCTGAAATATCCAAGGCGCGTATTCAAGCATGGTCGCCTACTGTTGGAGTATTATAATCAATGGCGCGACGACACACATTTGCCCACCCGTGTTTTACCACACCTATCAACGGAAGAATACAATAGAGCTTTAGTCGAGACGGTGAAAGGAGACGATGAGCGCTAGCGGGCGAATGAAGCATCGGTGAGAGTGGGAATCAACTTGATTCTATTCTCCAATGAGGATTGTTGTCTAATGAGAATCAAGCATTCCTTTATAAATAGAGAGCCTTCCACACTGAGAATCATTCCATCGCTGAATCGTACAAGTGACGGACGCACATTCTCTCTCTCTCTACATCCCTGTTATATTATCCAACTAAAATGGTAAGTCGCTACTTTCCTCCCTCTCCTCCCTTGAACGTAAACTTGATAGAATCTTTTTTATTTTCAGGCATCTTCTACATCTACTACACTGACAGGACAAAATGGTGGTCAGACGTTACAAGGTTCGCTACAATCAGATCATCTACAGCTGAGACCAGTGGAAGAAACAACAAAGGTACATAATCCTACACCGCTACAGCGTAAATTTAAACAAGTCTTGCGTCATGAGGATCACAGCGTAGTACTGCGAACGGGAATGCTCCCTTCCACTGATGTGAAGATATTGAGCAATCAGTATGGGGATTACATACTCATCCCCGTGAGTCCGTACATTCGCCACCAACTTGACATTATTGAAGAGTACGTGACATTAAATATGGACATTCCTACTCCTCTTGCTCAAGAGTGGAAGGCGAGAGATGAAAAGGATACTCCCTATAGAAAGATTTGGGATGGCAATCAAATTTGCCTACCATTATCACATTGGTGTAGTTATTATAAAAAGGATAGAGATCAATCAATACCCATCAGATGTGATGAGCTCGGAGAAGGTACTTGGGATATCATTTTCAAAGTGAATGGACTATATTATGGTCAGCACAAGGATAACAAAATAGCCTCTCTCTCGATATACACTGAATCCATCATTTTTATTCCAAAGCCACCCAGCGTAGATGACATTATTGACGAAATCCTTAACAGCAGTGGTACGAAGCGCAAGTAGGAGAAGAATGCTGCATCAAAACGCAAATCAAAGAAGGAGAATTACTAGTCCTTTCCTAACTCTACCCTATGACAATTCGCTTATGTGCTTTGAGTGTCGTAGACGTGGTCGTATTAGATACATTTTACTTCTTCGTTGCCATCATATCATTTGTGTATTTTGTCGTGAAAAGCATCGATGTAATTCTTCATTTTGCAATATGTTATAGAACGTTTCCTTAGATATGTAATTTCCGTTTTAGGCTTCTATCATCATTTTTATGGATTGTGAGGGTGAACCTGTACAGGAGCTCAGTGCTATTGCTATGAACAATTGGTCATATCAGATTGTTAGTGTCTATCATCAACATGCCAACTGCGATCCCAATGTTGATCAATGGGCGAGAAAACACATTCATGGACTTAATCTGAAATATTTGCAAGACTATGGCTTTTCTTGTGAGAGTGCTCTTCTTATTGACTTTAAACGATGGTTAGCTACTTTCAATGTTATACGCATCTTTTGTAATAATCCTGGTAAGGAGAGGAAAGTATTTCCCAATCTAGTCATTAATGATATTTTGCTCCCACCTTGGGATAGTAGAGTGAATCAACACTATCATGAAGTCACGAAACGTTTTAAGGATTTGTGTGTTCCTATTTTGTCTGTTCGTTGTAGTAGCTACGTTCATAACCAATGCTTCTTTCCTCCTTACCTCAACACTGCCAAAGTCCTATATGGTTATCATTGCTCGCTATATGACAGTTACCAGCTGTATCTATTTTATCTGTTTCAAACCATTGATTTGTAATGCATGCTTGTTACAGTTATTCAATAAATGTTATTATGCGAAGAGTTGTTGTTGTTATCATGCGACGGATGGGTTAGATGAAGGGTGATCATATCTTTTTCAAAGGACTGTGGAACATTGATTTCCATGATGAGGATTATAACAGTTAGATTTGATGACGAATAAGATTTACTAGTCTGCAAGTTAGACTAAGCGTTCTATTATTTGTAAATGAAAGATATAGTTTCAATAGTTTACACGTTAAAAATAAAGTTTCAATAGTGTGTATGTTAAGAATAAAGTTCTATCTGTTTGTATGTTAGAAATAAAATGAAGTTTCATCAGTTTACAAGTTAAGAATAAAGTTTTATCTGTTTGTATGTTAGAAATAAAACAAAGTTTCAACCGTTAACAAGTTAAAAATAAAGTTTCAATAGTTTACACGTTAAAACTAATGTTTCAATAGTGCGTATGTTAAGAATAAAGTTTTATCTGTTTCTATGTTAGAAATAAAATGAAGCTTCACCAGTTTACAAGTTAAGAATAAAGTTTTATCAGCTTGTATGTTAGAAATAAAATAAAGTTTCAAGAGTTTACAAGTTTCAACAGTGTATACGTTAGAAATAAAGTTTTAGCTGTTTGTATGTTAAAAATAAAATAAAGTTTCAACCGTTTACAAGTTAAAATGAAGCTTCAATAGTGTATATGTTAAGAATAAAGTTCTATCTGTTTATATGTTAGAAATAAAAATGAAGGTTCACCAGTTTACAAGTTAAAAAATAAAGTTTCAATAGTGTGTACGTTAGAAATAAAGTTTCAATAGTGTGTATGTTAAGAATAAAGCTTTATCTGTTTGTATGTTAGAATTAAAAAACCGGTTTCAACCGTATACAAGTTAAAAATAAAGTTTCAATAGTTAACACGTTAAAAATAAAGTTTCAATAGTGTATATGTTAAGAATAAAGTTCTATCTGCTTCTATGTTAGAAATAAAAATGAAGGTTCACCAGTTTACAAGTTAAGAATAAAGTTTTATCTGTTTGTATGTTAGAATTAAAAAACCGGTTTCAACCGTATACAAGTTAAAAATAAAGTTTCAATAGTTAACACGTTAAAAATAAAGTTTCAATAGTGTATATGTTAAGAATAAAGTTCTATCTGCTTCTATGTTAGAAATAAAAATGAAGGTTCACCAGTTTACAAGTTAAGAATAAAGTTTTATCTGTTTGTATGTTAGACATAAAACAAAGTTTCAACCGTTAACAAGTTAAAAATAAAGTTTCAGATTAAAATAAAGTTTCAATAGTGTCTATGATGGAAATAAAGTTTAAGCGCTTTGTGCGTTAAAAATAAAGTTTCAACATTGTGTACGTTAAGAATAAAGTTCTATCTGTTTATATGTTAGAAATAAAAAAATGAAGGTTCATCAGTTTACAAGTTACGAATAAAGTTTTATCTGCTTGTATGTCAGAAATGAAATAAAGTTTCACCAGTTTAAAAGTTAAGAATAAAGTTTCAATAGTGTGTATGATAAGAATATAGTTCTATCTGTTTATATGTTAGAAATAAAATGAAGTTTCGTCAGTTTACAAGTTAAGAATACATTTTATCTGCTTGTATGTTAGAATTAAAACAAAGTTTCAACCGTTTACAGGTTATAAATAAAGTTTCAATAGTTAACACGTTAAAAATAAAGTTTCAATAGTGTGTATGTTAAGAATAAAGTTCTATCTGTTTGTATGTTAGAAATAAAATGAAGTTTCATCAGTTTACAAGTTAAGAATAAAGTTTTATCTGTTTGTATGTTAGACATAAAACAAAGTTTCAATCGTTAACAAGTTAAAAATAAAGTTTCAATAGTTTACAAGTTAAAACTAATGTTTCAATAGTGCGTATGTTAAGAATAAAGTTTTATCTGTTTCTATGTTAGAAATAAAATGAAGCTTCACCAGTTTACAAGTTAAGAATAAAGTTTTGTCAGCTTGTATGTTAGAAATAAAATGAAGTTTCACCAGTTTACAAATTAAAAATAAAGTTTCAATAGTGTGTACGTTAGAAATAAAGTTTCAACCGTTTACAAGTTAAAAATAAAGTTTCAACAGTGTCTACGTTAGAAATAAAGTTTTATCTGTTTGTAAAGTACGATCGTAGGATTTACTAGTTTGCAAGTTAGACTCAGCATTCTACTAGTTGTAAATGAAAATATCGTTTCAACAGTTTACAAGTTAAAAATAAAGTTTCAACGGTGTGTACGTTAGAAATAAAGTTTTAGCTGTTTATATGTTAGAAACAAAATAAAGTTTCAACAGTTTACAAGTTGAAAAATAATGTTTCAACAGTGTGTACGTTAGAAATAAATAAAAGTAAGAACTTCATCGTATGAGTATTCAAAGCATGTTTTGTAAATCAAATGTGTGTAGTCCTGACATGATAGAATCGCGTTAGAAATAAAGTTTCAGCCGTTTACAAGTTAAAAATAAAGTTTCAACAGTGTGTACGTTAGAAATAAAGTTTTAGCTGTTTATATGTTAGAAACAAAATAAAGTTTCAACAGTTTACAAGTTGAAAAATAATGTTTCAACAGTGTGTACGTTAGAAATAAATGAAAGTAAGACCTTCATCGTATGAGTATTCAAAGCATGTTTTGTAAATCAAATGTGTGTAGTCCTGACATGATAGAATTAAGCTTGACAAACGCGTTTGTCAAGTTCATTTGATTCTATCATGTCAGGACTACACACATTTGATTTACAAAACATGCTTTGAATACTCATACGATGAAGGTCTTACTTTCATTTATTTCTAACGTGCACACTGTTGAAACTTTATTTTTCAACTTGTAAACTGTTGAAACTTTATTTTGTTTCTAACATATAAACAGCTAAAACTTTATTTCTAACGTACACACTGTTGAAACTTTATTTTAATCTGTAAACTGTTGAAACTTTATTTTGTTTCTAACATATAAACAGCTAAAACTTTATTTTTAACTTGTAAACGGCTGAAACTTTATTTCTAACGCGATTCTATCATGTCAGGATTTCATTTATTTCTAACGTACACACTGTTGAAACTTTATTTTTCAACTTGTAAACTGTTGAAACTTTATTTCTAACGCGATTCTATCATGTCAGGACTACACACATTTGATTTACAAAACATGCTTTGAATACTCATACGATGAAGTTCTTACTTTCATTTATTTCTAACGTACACACTGTTGAAACATTATTTTTCAACTTGTAAACTGTTGAAACTTTATTTTGTTTCTAACATATAAACAGCTAAAACTTTATTTCTAACGTACACACCGTTGAAACTTTATTTTTAACTTGTAAACTGTTGAAACGATATTTTCATTTACAACTAGTAGAATGCTGAGTCTAACTTGCAAACTAGTAAATCCTACGATCGTACTTTACAAACAGATAAAACTTTATTTCTAACGTAGACACTGTTGAAACTTTATTTTTAACTTGTAAACGGTTGAAACTTTATTTCTAACGTACACACTATTGAAACTTTATTTTTAATTTGTAAACTGGTGAAACTTCATTTTATTTCTAACATACAAGCTGACAAAACTTTATTCTTAACTTGTAAACTGGTGAAGCTTCATTTTATTTCTAACATAGAAACAGATAAAACTTTATTCTTAACATACGCACTATTGAAACATTAGTTTTAACTTGTAAACTATTGAAACTTTATTTTTAACTTGTTAACGGTTGAAACTTTGTTTTATGTCTAACATACAAACAGATAAAACTTTATTCTTAACTTGTAAACTGATGAAACTTCATTTTATTTCTAACATACAAACAGATAGAACTTTATTCTTAACATACACACTATTGAAACTTTATTTTTAACGTGTTAACTATTGAAACTTTATTTTTAACCTGTAAACGGTTGAAACTTTGTTTTATGTCTAACATACAAGCAGATAAAATGTATTCTTAACTTGTAAACTGACGAAACTTCATTTTATTTCTAACATATAAACAGATAGAACTATATTCTTATCATACACACTATTGAAACTTTATTCTTAACTTTTAAACTGGTGAAACTTTATTTCATTTCTGACATACAAGCAGATAAAACTTTATTCTTAACTTGTAAACTGATGAACATTCATTTTTTTATTTCTAACATATAAACAGATAGAACTTTATTCTTAACGTACACAATGTTGAAACTTTATTTTTAACGCACAAAGCGCTTAAACTTTATTTCCATCATAGACACTATTGAAACTTTATTTTAATCTGAAACTTGATTTTAAACTTGTTAACGGTTGAAACTTTGTTTTATGTCTAACATACAAACAGATAAAACTTTATTCTTAACTTGTAAACTGGTGAACCTTCATTTTTATTTCTAACATAGAAGCAGATAGAACTTTATTCCTAACATATACACTATTGAAACTTTATTTTTAACGTGTTAACTATTGAAACTTTATTTTTAACTTGTATACGGTTGAAACCGGTTTTTTAATTCTAACATACAAACAGATAAAGCTTTATTCTTAACATACACACTATTGAAACTTTATTTCTAACGTACACACTATTGAAACTTTATTTTTTAACTTGTAAACTGGTGAACCTTCATTTTTATTTCTAACATATAAACAGATAGAACTTTATTCTTAACATATACACTATTGAAACTTCATTTTAACTTGTAAACGGTTGAAACTTTATTTTATTTTTAACATACAAACAGCTAAAACTTTATTTCTAACGTATACACTGTTGAAACTTGTAAACTCTTGAAACTTTATTTTATTTCTAACATACAAGCTGATAAAACTTTATTCTTAACTTGTAAACTGGTGAAGCTTCATTTTATTTCTAACATAGAAACAGATAAAACTTTATTCTTAACATACGCACTATTGAAACATTAGTTTTAACTTGTAAACTATTGAAACTTTATTTTTAACTTGTTAACGGTTGAAACTTTGTTTTATGTCTAACATACAAACAGATAAAACTTTATTCTTAACTTGTAAACTGATGAAACTTCATTTTATTTCTAACATACAAACAGATAGAACTTTATTCTTAACATACACACTATTGAAACTTTATTTTTAACGTGTTAACTATTGAAACTTTATTTTTAACCTGTAAACGGTTGAAACTTTGTTTTAATTCTAACATACAAGCAGATAAAATGTATTCTTAACTTGTAAACTGGCGAAACTTCATTTTATTTCTAACATATAAACAGATAGAACTATATTCTTATCATACACACTATTGAAACTTTATTCTTAACTTTTAAACTGGTGAAACTTTATTTCATTTCTGACATACAAGCAGATAAAACTTTATTCTTAACTTGTAAACTGATGAACCTTCATTTTTTTATTTCTAACATATAAACAGATAGAACTTTATTCTTAACGTACACAATGTTGAAACTTTATTTTTAACGCACAAAGCGCTTAAACTTTATTTCCATCATAGACACTATTGAAACTTTATTTTAATCTGAAACTTGATTTTAAACTTGTTAACGGTTGAAACTTTGTTTTATGTCTAACATACAAACAGATAAAACTTTATTCTTAACTTGTAAACTGGTGAACCTTCATTTTTATTTCTAACATAGAAGCAGATAGAACTTTATTCTTAACATATACACTATTGAAACTTTATTTTTAACGTGTTAACTATTGAAACTTTATTTTTAACTTGTATACGGTTGAAACCGGTTTTTTAATTCTAACATACAAACAGATAAAGCTTTATTCTTAACATACACACTATTGAAACTTTATTTCTAACGTACACACTATTGAAACTTTATTTTTTAACTTGTAAACTGGTGAACCTTCATTTTTATTTCTAACATATAAACAGATAGAACTTTATTCTTAACATATACACTATTGAAACTTCATTTTAACTTGTAAACGGTTGAAACTTTATTTTATTTTTAACATACAAACAGCTAAAACTTTATTTCTAACGTATACACTGTTGAAACTTGTAAACTCTTGAAACTTTATTTTATTTCTAACATACAAGCTGATAAAACTTTATTCTTAACTTGTAAACTGGTGAAGCTTCATTTTATTTCTAACATAGAAACAGATAAAACTTTATTCTTAACATACGCACTATTGAAACATTAGTTTTAACTTGTAAACTATTGAAACTTTATTTTTAACTTGTTAACGGTTGAAACTTTGTTTTATGTCTAACATACAAACAGATAAAACTTTATTCTTAACTTGTAAACTGATGAAACTTCATTTTATTTCTAACATACAAACAGATAGAACTTTATTCTTAACATACACACTATTGAAACTTTATTTTTAACGTGTTAACTATTGAAACTTTATTTTTAACCTGTAAACGGTTGAAACTTTGTTTTAATTCTAACATACAAGCAGATAAAATGTATTCTTAACGTGTAAACTGGCGAAACTTCATTTTATTTCTAACATATAAACAGATAGAACTATATTCTTATCATACACACTATTGAAACTTTATTCTTAACTTTTAAACTGGTGAAACTTTATTTCATTTCTGACATACAAGCAGATAAAACTTTATTCTTAACTTGTAAACTGATGAACCTTCATTTTTTTATTTCTAACATATAAACAGATAGAACTTTATTCTTAACGTACACAATGTTGAAACTTTATTTTTAACGCACAAAGCGCTTAAACTTTATTTCCATCATAGACACTATTGAAACTTTATTTTAATCTGAAACTTGATTTTAAACTTGTTAACGGTTGAAACTTTGTTTTATGTCTAACATACAAACAGATAAAACTTTATTCTTAACTTGTAAACTGGTGAAACTTCATTTTTATTTCTAACATAGAAGCAGATAGAACTTTATTCTTAACATATACACTATTGAAACTTTATTTTTAACGTTTTAACTATTGAAACTTTATTTTTAACTTGTATACGGTTGAAACTTTGTTTTAATTCTAACATACAAACAGATAAAGCTTTATTCTTAACATACACACTATTGAAATTTTATTTCTAACGTACACACTATTGAAACTTTATTTTTTAACTTGTAAACTGGTGAACCTTCATTTTTATTTCTAACATATAAACAGATAGAACTTTATTCTTAACATATACACTATTGAAACTTCATTTTAACTTGTAAACGGTTGAAACTTTATTTTATTTTTAACATACAAACAGCTAAAACTTTATTTCTAACGTATACACTGTTGAAACTTGTAAACTCTTGAAACTTTATTTTATTTCTAACATACAAGCTGATAAAACTTTATTCTTAACTTGTAAACTGGTGAAGCTTCATTTTATTTCTAACATAGAAACAGATAAAACTTTATTCTTAACATACGCACTATTGAAACATTAGTTTTAACTTGTAAACTATTGAAACTTTATTTTTAACTTGTTAACGGTTGAAACTTTGTTTTATGTCTAACATACAAACAGATAAAACTTTATTCTTAACTTGTAAACTGATGAAACTTCATTTTATTTCTAACATACAAACAGATAGAACTTTATTCTTAACATACACACTATTGAAACTTTATTTTTAACGTGTTAACTATTGAAACTTTATTTTTAACCTGTAAACGGTTGAAACTTTGTTTTAATTCTAACATACAAACAGATAAAGCTTTATTCTTAACATACACACTATTGAAACTTTATTTCTAACGTACACACTATTGAAACTTTATTTTTTAACTTGTAAACTGGTGAACCTTCATTTTTATTTCTAACATATAAACAGATAGAACTTTATTCTTAACATATACACTATTGAAACTTCATTTTAACTTGTAAACGGTTGAAACTTTATTTTATTTTTAACATACAAACAGCTAAAACTTTATTTCTAACGTATACACTGTTGAAACTTGTAAACTCTTGAAACTTTATTTTATTTCTAACATACAAGCTGATAAAACTTTATTCTTAACTTGTAAACTGGTGAAGCTTCATTTTATTTCTAACATAGAAACAGATAAAACTTTATTCTTAACATACGCACTATTGAAACATTAGTTTTAACTTGTAAACTATTGAAACTTTATTTTTAACTTGTTAACGGTTGAAACTTTGTTTTATGTCTAACATACAAACAGATAAAACTTTATTCTTAACTTGTAAACTGATGAAACTTCATTTTATTTCTAACATACAAACAGATAGAACTTTATTCTTAACATACACACTATTGAAACTTTATTTTTAACGTGTTAACTATTGAAACTTTATTTTTAACCTGTAAACGGTTGAAACTTTGTTTTAATTCTAACATACAAGCAGATAAAATGTATTCTTAACGTGTAAACTGGCGAAACTTCATTTTATTTCTAACATATAAACAGATAAAACTTTATTCTTAACTTGTAAACTGGTGAACCTTCATTTTTATTTCTAACATAGAAGCAGATAGAACTTTATTCTTAACATATACACTATTGAAACTTTATTTTTAACGTTTTAACTATTGAAACTTTATTTTTAACTTGTATACGGTTGAAACCGGTTTTTTAATTCTAACATACAAACAGATAAAGCTTTATTCTTAACATACACACTATTGAAATTTTATTTCTAACGTACACACTATTGAAACTTTATTTTTTAACTTGTAAACTGGTGAACCTTCATTTTTATTTCTAACATATAAACAGATAGAACTTTATTCTTAACATATACACTATTGAAACTTCATTTTAACTTGTAAACGGTTGAAACTTTATTTTATTTTTAACATACAAACAGCTAAAACTTTATTTCTAACGTATACACTGTTGAAACTTGTAAACTCTTGAAACTTTATTTTATTTCTAACATACAAGCTGATAAAACTTTATTCTTAACTTGTAAACTGGTGAAGCTTCATTTTATTTCTAACATAGAAACAGATAAAACTTTATTCTTAACATACGCACTATTGAAACATTAGTTTTAACTTGTAAACTATTGAAACTTTATTTTTAACTTGTTAACGGTTGAAACTTTGTTTTATGTCTAACATACAAACAGATAAAACTTTATTCTTAACTTGTAAACTGATGAAACTTCATTTTATTTCTAACATACAAACAGATAGAACTTTATTCTTAACATACACACTATTGAAACTTTATTTTTAACGTGTTAACTATTGAAACTTTATTTTTAACCTGTAAACGGTTGAAACTTTGTTTTAATTCTAACATACAAACAGATAAAGCTTTATTCTTAACATACACACTATTGAAACTTTATTTCTAACGTACACACTATTGAAACTTTATTTTTTAACTTGTAAACTGGTGAACCTTCATTTTTATTTCTAACATATAAACAGATAGAACTTTATTCTTAACATATACACTATTGAAACTTCATTTTAACTTGTAAACGGTTGAAACTTTATTTTATTTTTAACATACAAACAGCTAAAACTTTATTTCTAACGTATACACTGTTGAAACTTGTAAACTCTTGAAACTTTATTTTATTTCTAACATACAAGCTGATAAAACTTTATTCTTAACTTGTAAACTGGTGAAGCTTCATTTTATTTCTAACATAGAAACAGATAAAACTTTATTCTTAACATACGCACTATTGAAACATTAGTTTTAACTTGTAAACTATTGAAACTTTATTTTTAACTTGTTAACGGTTGAAACTTTGTTTTATGTCTAACATACAAACAGATAAAACTTTATTCTTAACTTGTAAACTGATGAAACTTCATTTTATTTCTAACATACAAACAGATAGAACTTTATTCTTAACATACACACTATTGAAACTTTATTTTTAACGTGTTAACTATTGAAACTTTATTTTTAACCTGTAAACGGTTGAAACTTTGTTTTAATTCTAACATACAAGCAGATAAAATGTATTCTTAACGTGTAAACTGGCGAAACTTCATTTTATTTCTAACATATAAACAGATAAAACTTTATTCTTAACTTGTAAACTGGTGAACCTTCATTTTTATTTCTAACATAGAAGCAGATAGAACTTTATTCTTAACATATACACTATTGAAACTTTATTTTTAACGTTTTAACTATTGAAACTTTATTTTTAACTTGTATACGGTTGAAACCGGTTTTTTAATTCTAACATACAAACAGATAAAGCTTTATTCTTAACATACACACTATTGAAATTTTATTTCTAACGTACACACTATTGAAACTTTATTTTTTAACTTGTAAACTGGTGAACCTTCATTTTTATTTCTAACATATAAACAGATAGAACTTTATTCTTAACATATACACTATTGAAACTTCATTTTAACTTGTAAACGGTTGAAACTTTATTTTATTTTTAACATACAAACAGCTAAAACTTTATTTCTAACGTATACACTGTTGAAACTTGTAAACTCTTGAAACTTTATTTTATTTCTAACATACAAGCTGATAAAACTTTATTCTTAACTTGTAAACTGGTGAAGCTTCATTTTATTTCTAACATAGAAACAGATAAAACTTTATTCTTAACATACGCACTATTGAAACATTAGTTTTAACTTGTAAACTATTGAAACTTTATTTTTAACTTGTTAACGGTTGAAACTTTGTTTTATGTCTAACATACAAACAGATAAAACTTTATTCTTAACTTGTAAACTGATGAAACTTCATTTTATTTCTAACATACAAACAGATAGAACTTTATTCTTAACATACACACTATTGAAACTTTATTTTTAACGTGTTAACTATTGAAACTTTATTTTTAACCTGTAAACGGTTGAAACTTTGTTTTAATTCTAACATACAAACAGATAAAGCTTTATTCTTAACATACACACTATTGAAACTTTATTTCTAACGTACACACTATTGAAACTTTATTTTTTAACTTGTAAACTGGTGAACCTTCATTTTTATTTCTAACATATAAACAGATAGAACTTTATTCTTAACATATACACTATTGAAACTTCATTTTAACTTGTAAACGGTTGAAACTTTATTTTATTTTTAACATACAAACAGCTAAAACTTTATTTCTAACGTATACACTGTTGAAACTTGTAAACTCTTGAAACTTTATTTTATTTCTAACATACAAGCTGATAAAACTTTATTCTTAACTTGTAAACTGGTGAAGCTTCATTTTATTTCTAACATAGAAACAGATAAAACTTTATTCTTAACATACGCTTTATTGAAACATTAGTTTTAACTTGTAAACTATTGAAACTTTATTTTTAACTTGTTAACGGTTGAAACTTTGTTTTATGTCTAACATACAAACAGATAAAACTTTATTCTTAACTTGTAAACTGATGAAACTTCATTTTATTTCTAACATACAAACAGATAGAACTTTATTCTTAACATACACACTATTGAAACTTTATTTTTAACGTGTTAACTATTGAAACTTTATTTTTAACCTGTAAACGGTTGAAACTTTGTTTTAATTCTAACATACAAGCAGATAAAATGTATTCTTAACTTGTAAACTGACGAAACTTCATTTTATTTCTAACATATAAACAGATAGAACTATATTCTTATCATACACACTATTGAAACTTTATTCCTAACTTTTAAACTGGTGAAACTTTATTTCATTTCTGACATACAAGCAGATAAAACTTTATTCTTAACTTGTAAACTGATGAACCTTCATTTTTTTATTTCTAACATATAAACAGATAGAACTTTATTCTTAACGTACACAATGTTGAAACTTTATTTTTAACGCACAAAGCGCTTAAACTTTATTTCCATCATAGACACTATTGAAACTTTATTTTAATCTGAAACTTGATTTTAAACTTGTTAACGGTTGAAACTTTGTTTTATGTCTAACATACAAACAGATAAAACTTTATTCTTAACTTGTAAACTGATGAAACTTCATTTTATTTCTAACATACAAACAGATAGAACTTTATTCTTAACATACACACTATTGAAACTTTATTTTTAACGTGTTAACTATTGAAACTTTATTTTTAACCTGTAAACGGTTGAAACTTTGTTTTAATTCTAACATACAAACAGATAAAGCTTTATTCTTAACATACACACTATTGAAACTTTATTTCTAACGGACACACTATTGAAACTTTATTTTTTAACTTGTAAACTGGTGAACCTTCATTTTTATTTCTAACATATAAACAGATAGAACTTTATTCTTAACATATACACTATTGAAACTTCATTTTAACTTGTAAACGGTTGAAACTTTATTTTATTTTTAACATACAAACAGCTAAAACTTTATTTCTAACGTATACACTGTTGAAACTTGTAAACTCTTGAAACTTTATTTTATTTCTAACATACAAGCTGATAAAACTTTATTCTTAACTTGTAAACTGGTGAAGCTTCATTTTATTTCTAACATAGAAACAGATAAAACTTTATTCTTAACATACGCACTATTGAAACATTAGTTTTAACTTGTAAACTATTGAAACTTTATTTTTAACTTGTTAACGGTTGAAACTTTGTTTTATGTCTAACATACAAACAGATAAAACTTTATTCTTAACTTGTAAACTGATGAAACTTCATTTTATTTCTAACATACAAACAGATAGAACTTTATTCTTAACATACACACTATTGAAACTTTATTTTTAACGTGTTAACTATTGAAACTTTATTTTTAACCTGTAAACGGTTGAAACTTTGTTTTAATTCTAACATACAAGCAGATAAAATGTATTCTTAACTTGTAAACTGACGAAACTTCATTTTATTTCTAACATATAAACAGATAGAACTATATTCTTATCATACACACTATTGAAACTTTATTCTTAACTTTTAAACTGGTGAAACTTTATTTCATTTCTGACATACAAGCAGATAAAACTTTATTCTTAACTTGTAAACTGATGAACCTTCATTTTTTTATTTCTAACATATAAACAGATAGAACTTTATTCTTAACGTACACAATGTTGAAACTTTATTTTTAACGCACAAAGCGCTTAAACTTTATTTCCATCATAGACACTATTGAAACTTTATTTTAATCTGAAACTTGATTTTAAACTTGTTAACGGTTGAAACTTTGTTTTATGTCTAACATACAAACAGATAAAACTTTATTCTTAACTTGTAAACTGGTGAACCTTCATTTTATTTCTAACATAGAAGCAGATAGAACTTTATTCTTAACATATACACTATTGAAACTTTATTTTTTAACGTACACACTATTGAAACTTTATTTTTTAACTTGTAAACTGGTGAACCTTCATTTTTATTTCTAACATATAAACAGATAGAACTTTATTCTTAACATATACACTATTGAAACTTCATTTTAACTTGTAAACGGTTGAAACTTTATTTTATTTTTAACATACAAACAGCTAAAACTTTATTTCTAACGTATACACTGTTGAAACTTGTAAACTCTTGAAACTTTATTTTATTTCTAACATATAAGCTGATAAAACTTTATTCTTAACTTGTAAACTGGTGAAGCTTCATTTTATTTCTAACATAGAAACAGATAAAACTTTATTCTTAACATACGCACTATTGAAACATTAGTTTTAACGTGTAAACTATTGAAACTTTATTTTTAACTTGTTAACGGTTGAAACTTTGTTTTATTTCTAACATACAAACAGATAAACCTTTATTCTTAACTTGTAAACTGATGAAACTTCATTTTATTTCTAACATACAAACAGATAGAACTTTATTCTTAACATACACACTATTGAAACTTTATTTTTAACGTGTAAACTATTGAAACTATATCTTTCATTTACAAATAATAGAACGCTTAGTCTAACTTGCAGACTAGTAAATCTTATTCGTCATCAAATCTAACTGTTATAATCCTCATCATGGAAATCAATGTTCCACAGTCCTTTGAAAAAGATATGATCACCCTTCATCTAACCCATCCGTCGCATGATAACAACAACAACTCTTCGCATAATAACATTTATTGAATAACTGTAACAAGCATGCATTACAAATCAATGGTTTGAAACAGATAAAATAGATACAGCTGGTAACTGTCATATAGCGAGCAATGATAACCATATAGGACTTTGGCAGTGTTGAGGTAAGGAGGAAAGAAGCATTGGTTATGAACGTAGCTACTACAACGAACAGACAAAATAGGAACACACAAATCCTTAAAACGTTTCGTGACTTCATGATAGTGTTGATTCACTCTACTATCCCAAGGTGGGAGCAAAATATCATTAATGACTAGATTGGGAAATACTTTCCTCTCCTTACCAGGATTATTACAAAAGATGCGTATAACATTGAAAGTAGCTAACCATCGTTTAAAGTCAATAAGAAGAGCACTCTCACAAGAAAAGCCATAGTCTTGCAAATATTTCAGATTAAGTCCATGAATGTGTTTTCTCGCCCATTGATCAACATTGGGATCGCAGTTGGCATGTTGATGATAGACACTAACAATCTGATATGACCAATTGTTCATAGCAATAGCACTGAGCTCCTGTACAGGTTCACCCTCACAATCCATAAAAATGATGATAGAAGCCTAAAACGGAAATTACATATCTAAGGAAACGTTCTATAACATATTGCAAAATGAAGAATTACATCGATGCTTTTCACGACAAAATACACAAATGATATGATGGCAACGAAGAAGTAAAATGTATCTAATAAGACCACGTCTACGACACTCAAAGCACATAAGCGAATTGTCATAGGGTAGAGTTAGGAAAGGACTAGTAATTCTCCTTCTTTGATTTGCGTTTTGATGCAGCATTCTTCTCCTACTTGCGCTTCGTACCACTGCTGTTAAGGATTTCGTCAATAATGTCATCTACGCTGGGTGGCTTTGGAATATATATGATGGATTCAGTGTATATCGAGAGAGAGGCTATTTTGTTATCCTTGTGCTGACCATAATATAGTCCATTCACTTTGAAAATGATATCCCAAGTACCTTCTCCGAGCTCATCACATCTGATGGGTATTGATTGATCTCTATCCTTTTTATAATAACTACACCAATGTGATAATGGTAGGCAAATTTGATTGCCATCCCAAATCTTTCTATAGGGAGTATCCTTTTCATCTCTCGCCTTCCACTCTTGAGCAAGAGGAGTAGGAATGTCCATATTTAATGTCACGTACTCTTCAATAATGTCAAGTTGGTGGCGAATGTACGGACTCACGGGGATGAGTATGTAATCCCCATACTGATTGCTCAATATCTTCACATCAGTGGAAGGGAGCATTCCCGTTCGCAGTACTACGCTGTGATCCTCATGACGCAAGACTTGTTTAAATTTACGCTGTAGCGGTGTAGGATTATGTACCTTTGTTGTTTCTTCCACTGGTCTCAGCTGTAGATGATCTGATTGTAGCGAACCTTGTAACGTCTGACCACCATTTTGTCCTGTCAGTGTAGTAGATGTAGAAGATGCCTGAAAATAAAAAAGATTCTATCAAGTTTACGTTCAAGGGAGGAGAGGGAGGAAAGTAGCGACTTACCATTTTAGTTGGATAATATAACAGGGATGTAGAGAGAGAGAGAATGTGCGTCCGTCACTTGTACGATTCAGCGATGGAATGATTCTCAGTGTGGAAGGCTCTCTATTTATAAAGGAATGCTTGATTCTCATTAGACAACAATCCTCATTGGAGAATAGAATCAAGTTGATTCCCACTCTCACCGATGCTTCATTCGCCCGCTAGCGCTCATCGTCTCCTTTCACCGTCTCGACTAAAGCTCTATTGTATTCTTCCGTTGATAGGTGTGGTAAAACACGGGTGGGCAAATGTGTGTCGTCGCGCCATTGATTATAATACTCCAACAGTAGGCGACCATGCTTGAATACGCGCCTTGGATATTTCAGCAAAGTCTCATCAATCAATTTCCTACTTTGAGCCACACTCATGAATACAATGTGGCAGACAAGCTCGTTGTGGGGGAGGGTGTGGGCATACACCAATGGTTGAATGTAGGTCGTAAGCATATCATCATTCATCATGAGTTGGAAGCCTATCACTGAAGGTAGCTCGACATACGCCCTTAGAGTCACCTAAACAATGCCCTCCATGCTCTGGGAAACTACCTGCGCCATCGGCTGAATCGCTCCTCTCATCGTCAAAAGAATGTACATAGCTCATGCACTCCAACTCTCTCAGTGCTGTAGGCGTATTTTATACCACCCACCCCTACGCTCCTCTAGTGTTAACTTTCGTTTAGCAAAAAGTCGTCATGAAATTTCAACGACGGAGTAAAAGTTTGAGATGATACACTCCTGGCAAACTAACTCATGAAGTAGCTTTGCTGTGATACATTTCTATCTGTAAACATATGGTAATGTTAAAGTGAATCTAAAACTTTTCAGCTTATTAATTGTTCATCGTTGCATCAACGCTTTAACTCGTGAACAGTTATAATTTTATTTTAATTTACACTTAGTCTAACTTGTAAACTAGTAAATCTTGCTATCTTATTTTTACAAACAGTTATACCTTAATTTCTAACATACACACTATTGAAACTTTATTTCTAACTTGTAAACTCTTGAAACTTTATTTTGATATACAAACAGCTAAAACTTTATTTCTAACGCATACACTATTGAAACGTTATTTCTAACTTGTAAACTCTTGAAACTTTATTTTGATATACAAACAGCTAAAACTTTATTTCTAACGTATACACCATTGAAACTTTATTTTGATATACAAACAGCTAAAACTTTATTTCTAACGTATACACCATTGAAACTTTATTTTTTAACTTGTAAACTGGTGAAACTATATCTTTCATTTACAAATAGTAGAACGCTTAGTCTAACTTGTAAATCTTAAAACATTTCATATGGGCGATGATGGTAGATGAAATAGTGTCAAATAAATTAAGATAGCTTACACTTCTGATACAGGGATAGCAATCGACTGCGATCCATGTGTAAAGAGCTTGTTAGACTACGGAAGAGAGAAGTGTGTTATGTTGCGTGTGGCGCGTGAGTGTCCTCCCATTTCATTCCATTCATCAATTCGTCTCATTGATAGAGACAGGTAGAACTCATGGTTCTCATAACGTATGCAATGGAAAGTTTTAGGCAACCCTCGACAGTTGGCTAAATGTCGCCCTGGCGCGAATGCATACTACGTTGAGACAGAGGCAATCACTTGCAAACATAACGCAGAGAGGTTTAACAAGATTGACCATTGCCGAATGTCCCTTGCGGTATACATAGCTACGGGTTTCACCGCCGCCCTTTACAGGAACGCCCGTCGAAAGGAAGTATTACACCAAACTGCATTTGCAACGTTCAAGTTGACTGATAGCAGATTCAACTTAATGATAGTATTCGCCAGTCCGAAGACTGCCCAGGGCAAACCGCGAGGAGGTTCTATCATGTCTTGCCCCATGGTGGCCCTTAAGAGAGCCGATGGTTCGTTCTCGGGGGACGTGAATTTGACTATTGACTGGAATAGTCAATGGGTATGACGGTTAGGTTGTCATAGACCCTATACCGCCGAGGTCGTACTGGTGCATCTGGCACCTTTCGGATGCGAGTGGTATTTGGAGTCCATACCTCATCCGTCCAAACGATCCTCTTGATCTTCCCCTTCTTCTCATCCTCCTCATCCCACTCGTCGAGGATGACGAACTCGGGAATGCCGTTGTCTTCATCAGTGAAGACGGGAATGTTGTCGGCAGATGTCGCTTCCATCGTGACTTCAAATTAAATGAGAAGCGCTACAATCTTCTGGCTTATATAGGGTTTTCAACAATGAATTGCTCAACAGCGAATCAGAATGCTTCAGGGATAGCAATCGACTGCATAATGTTCAAGTTGACTGATAGCAGATTCAACTTAATGATAGTATTCGCCAGTCCGAAGACTGCCCAGGGCAAACCGCGAGGAGGTTCTATCATGTCTTGCCCCATGGTGGCCCTTAAGAGAGCCGATGGTTCATTCTCGGGAGTAACGTCATCTTACACCCTACCAATTCTGCTGAGAGAGTCTTTGACTCTCTCTTTGGTAGCACTGTCGACTTCCACACTGACTGGCACATGGCTAAAAAGTGGAATGTAGCGCCATTCCGTTGGATTGACAGCAGTTGCTGTCATCGGATTGCCAATCCGAGCAAGATTATTAAAAACTCTGTCTTGCTCCTCTAGCCTGACAAACTCCTCAAATAAATTTCGCGGCCTTAACTGCGGTCCGCGAGGAGAGCTGACTTGACTGTTCGGCGTCTGCATGATTGAAATGAAATGAAATGAGAGGCAGTGGTTTATATACCCCTCTAACGCGACGCAACGTTCAAGTTGACTGATAGCAGATTCAACTTAATGATAGTATTCGCCAGTCCGAAGACTGCCCAGGGCAAACCGCGTGGAGGTTCTATCATGTCTTGCCCCTAGGTGGCCCTTAAGAGAGCCGATGGTTCGTTCTCGGGAGTAAATTGATGGGGTGGTGAAGGCGGGCAAAGATCTGCAATGAAAATGATATGTATTAGAATAGGATATACTATCTTATTTGCTTTTCACTTACCAAGTTAGTCATCCTTAGGCAGTCTCGCGGGCTTCCTGATTGAAAATTTGTGCAGATGCCCGCGCATTCTTAGTGTGGCGTGGAGGCATTTCTTACTCGGATGACCATTGTAGCATACTATACTTTCACCGAGACTTTGGTTTACGAGTACTTCGCCGGCCAAATGATTATCCCGAATAGGGATGTGAAATTCAAACAAACGATCCTCATTCACACGTTCCCACTCATCCCTCATGCGCTCCAACTTCTCACACGCCTGCCTCTCATCACCCCGCCGAGCCACAGTCCTCTCCAACTCAACATTCCTCGCTCTCAACACACTCATCTCCTTCATCATCTCCTCAAACTTCGCTTCTGCCTCTCCCATTCTCCTCTCCGCAGCACTCGCCCTCTTCTCACACTCATCATTCTTGTCTTCCAACACTCGCACATTCTCCTTCAACTCTTTCACAACACGCCTCATACGGATATTCTCATCTGCCACCTCCTTACACTTCACCTCCTTCATTTTCAGCTCACTCAACTCACTCAACGTTCTCTCATTCACCTTCTTCAAACTTTCGTAGCGATCTACCAACAAAGCATGTGCCGCTTGCTGCGACACATGCTTCTTTTCCATGTCCTCATCCCACCGCGCCGACTGCTTCCGTACCCCACCACCCTTCACTATTGGGGAAGATGAGCTCTTCGGGGGGTCGGTGATGACGATGTCTGACACCTCCGATGACGAAGAGCTCAACTTCCTCACACGCTTCCTCACTCGCTCCCTATCCAAATCCACATCATCCTCATCATCACTCTCAAGCACTCTCTTTCGCCCAATCTTACCCTCCAACGACGCAACCGCTCTCGCCAACTCATCATTCTCAACAACATTCTCAACAACATTCTCAACCTTACCCTCTCGCTCGATCGCCAACATTCGCTCCCTCTCTTCCACAATCAACTGCGTAAATCTCAAATCAGTCACTAAACCACCACTACAGTCAGCATGCACTCTGTAGAAACGCGCCTCATCCTCATCACCCTTCAGCACTCTACACTTCACGCACGCAACCCTATTCAAGATAATCATGTGGCCGGTGCCCGCCTTCTTCACATGCGCCTTGGCGTCCGCACTGCGATTTATACGACCGCACACACACATTTTGATATGGTACTTTCTGTTTTTGTCGTTAGCCATGTTAGATTTATCGTTAGCTGTAAGATAATGAAATTTGTATAAGTTTGGAATCATGTAGTACAGTCATATTCCTAAAGAGTGTAGTGAGTGGCACTCGATCCCGTCAACAGCCCGAAGGCCTTGTACTGATCACTAGGGAAGTGAGAGATCTTCCCCGATACCCGCTCTTTACAGCTGAAGACATCATTGTCACTGCCCCGAAGTGGTAACAGGAACGCCGAGTCAAAGGTAGTGATCAGTAGCTGGGATCTAACCCTCAAAGCTGCCTTAGACTTAGTTAAATTTCAAATCTGATAGCATATTTGAACTCAGGATACTTGAAAACCTTAGTCTATATGTTAAAACTTTGAAAAAAGTGAAAATTAAGAATTTTTAAAAAATTCCGCATTTTACTACTCATACTACTTTTAAAAAATTTTATCAGTAGTAAAGACACTATCAAACTCTATCATACAAACTTTGAAGTAAGAAGATAGCTTGCCTACTTCAAAAGATAGAGTCCTTTGAAACACCCGATATCGGGAGCTCAGAGCGACGACCGTCGCTTACCTCGTCTTTCGATGAAGTGATCAGACTTACGTTGTCGGGGGTTTATATATGCTCGGAAGAAAACTTAAAATGGCTCTATCTCCGAAAGTATTCATCGTAGCGACATGCGGTTTGTTGCAAACGATTCGTCTCATCATTCTTTACAATATGACACCTGAACCATTCTCATATGACCACGGGAAGTTGGTCCGTCAGCACATGTGCATGTAACATGCCACAAGTGAAAAAATTCCTAAGTGTCAGAGCTCCAGTGTGGTGAAAATTTTGAAAAATTTAAAACTTCCGAATTTCGACCTGGGACCTTTACCAAAACATTTTTCATCAAATTTCACTGACCCCCCCCTAATTCAGAGAAATTTGATGAAAAATGTTTTGGTGACGGTCCCAGGTCGAAATTCCACACTTTGGAAAATTTTCAAAATTTTACCCATACAAAGTCACTCTGACACTTAGGATTTTTTCAGGTGAGCGAGCTCCGACCTAAAATCTTAAATGGCGTCTCACATCTAAACGAAGACAGATAGGAACAAGCCGATTCTTTCACTGAATTTGTCTCACTCTTAGCTTTCAAACGAGCTATCGCACGACAAAATCCGTCCACTAGAACCAAAGTTAGAAGATTGCTGTCGGGGGGGGGGGAGGTCAGTGAAATTTGATGAAAAATGTTTTGGTGACGGTCCCAGGTCGAAATTCCACACTTTGGAAAATTTTCAAAATTTTACCCATACAAAGTCACTCTGACACTTAGGATTTTTTCAGGTGAGCGAGCTCCGACCTAAAATCTTGTAACCGCTCTAACTTTTGAACGGCTGGTCCGATTGACTCGCAACAAAAAATGTTGTCGAGCAGTTTTTTCTCCTCTTTCAAACGAGTAGCTGTAAGACAAAATCCGTCCACTAGAACCAAAGTTAGAAGATTGCTGTCGGGGGGGGGGAGGTCAGTGAAATTTGATGAAAAATGTTTTGGTGACGGTCCCAGGTCGAAATTCCACACTTTGGAAAATTTTCAAAATTTTACCCATACAAAGTCACTCTGACACTTAGGATTTTTTCAGGTGAGCGAGCTCCGACCTAAAATCTTGTAACCGCTCTAACTTTTGAACGAAGACAGATAGGAACAAGCCGATTCTTTCACTGAATTTGTCTCACTCTTAGCTTTCAAACGAGCTATCGCACGACAAAATCCGTCCACTGGAAGCCAAAATCGAAGCAAGCTGTCCTGGGGGGGGGGCGTCAGCCGAAAACTTTTTCTCTCCGATTGACTTGAAACTCACCCTACCGATGCAGAATTTCACGCTGAATCCGAATCTGACCTCCGTTTTCTCATCCGATGCTTCGTTTTGACGCTACACACCAAAACGTCCCAAATTCTAACTCTGTCGTTTTTCGAAAAATGTTGAAAATTTTTTCTCAACGATTGCCTTGAAACTCACCCTACCGATGCAGAATTTCACGCTGAATACGAATCCGACCTCCGTTTTCTCATCCGACCACTCCTTCCACTCGAAACAACCCATTTTACAACCCAACATTCAGCAGATTGCACCAAAAACATCACACACTATAGCCTCAAGACTAATCCTGGCGGTCGCCCACGTCAACCTAGACGGTCGCCCACGTCAACCAGGCGGTCGGACCAACTCACCCGATTCTCACACTCTGTCGTTGCAGAGGGGGGGGGGAAGTCAGCGAACATGTTGTGAACGTGAACCCACCTGGCCGGCACACCACGACAGACCACAACCTCTGTCGTTCCAGAGGGGGGGGGAATCAGACACGAAGCACCACGGCGGCCGACCACGACACTCTGCCGTGCCAGAGGGGGGGGACGTCAGCGATGGCGGCCATCTTGCGCGGTCCAGAAGTGGAGTTTTGCTTACTACTGACGATCATCGTGCTCTTCGACAGTCGTAGTCGTGAAAAAGCGTTCATGCCGAGTGAGATATTTTGTCGATTGAAACGAGGTCATTTGTCTTTAACGATGCCTCACTGTCAAGTTGGAAAGTGCGCTACGAACACAAGATATTGTTAAAACTATTTTTCCGGAAATCCACCATCTGTATTCAAAATTAAAGTTAAAAAGTCACAAAATTTTGAATACAGATGGTGGATTTCCGGAAAAATAGTTTTAACACCCAAGCAACCATGAAAGTGTTCTACACGTGCACAGCACGATTCTCATGAACGTGTCCGACACGTCGAAAGTGTCGCGTCAGAGCACGTTCCTAGCACGTGGTGGGAAAGTGTATGCCACGTTCAGTTATCACATTCAAAAAGTTTTCCGCACGTGCGGAGCACGTCAAAAAATCACTTTCGTCAAATTTAGCACTAGCCCCCTACTGGCTTACATTTTATTATTGTCTCCTATTTCTACCCCATTCTAGATCAATTATGTATTCATTCAATGTACTACTGCCTCTCATTTCTGTCAAAGTTATCACATTAGTAGCCTACTTGTTAAACATTTGTCCTAAATTAAAAATGAATTCCGCACTTTTCATCAACCTCATCACTTCCAATTCGTAATATAAAACTACTAATTACAGTTTACAATTAGTTTTATTCGCGTTCACTATTTCTTAGCCCTGCAAGCATTTAACATTTACATAAAATTTAGAAAAAACATTGTTGTTCAACGTCATACTGCCACGAAATGTTCCAAGGATTTGCAGCTCATTATAGCATCACTGCAAAACCATAACATTCGGAGACAGTGACAAAAATGTGCAAGAAATCACTCACCTCTCAGAAACAAGTCCAGGCCTACACAGTGATCAAAAGATTCTCCCTTGCCATGTGGACGGACTCGATGAATTGATTTGGTTAAATCCATTCATATTTTCAGCATTGATTGTTGTAAGACAGCGATTCCGTGCAGCGATTCATTTCTGAAATACACATTAAAGATATTGTTTATGCAAAAAACATAAGTTTGCAAATCATCTTTCGATTGGCACAATTCGTTAACCTTAATAGTATTATTGTAAAAAAAACAATGTCTAATATCACATCATTAAAACATTTACATGTTCTTTAAACAATTTCAGAAAGTCTTCGTCTTTGATAATGAAACAGAGTTTTAAACAGATGATGGGCAATTCATAGATACATGGATTTGCATGATGACTTACATGGCACAATTAATCCACATACTGCCGACTGGTTCAAATTACACTCATGCGGCACTTTGGAGGAAATAAAAAATAGATTTTTGACAAATGGATGCACACATAATCATGACCTATTGCATGCACTAGTCCATAAACATCAAGAATTGTGTACACGTACGTATTTATAACAGTAGTCTCAGCAATAATAATTAAATTATACCCGCGACTGGCGATCGATGTCATATTCCAGGATTACAAAACATTCGTAGTATGCAAGCCTCTAATTATGATAAATTATCTTAGGCGTGAGGAAGCAATCTGACTCGGATAGAATTTAAGAGTGAAGAAACTTGCAACAAATTAATTGATATCACATGACACTATTGTTTTATTGACAACAAAGATCATTTTTCTTTTATTTTTTGTGATTTCATGAAGCTTCAAAATTTAAATCATGTAATTTCGTGAAAATACGTGTACAACTAATACAGCATTAATTCATTTAAACTTAGGCAATGAAAGGAGTATAGACATCTCACCTGTAAGCTCTGGCAATTGGTAATATTTATCCAAACACATTTTGTGGTCAGAATGCATCAAACTATCACGAGATGACATTCAAAGCCCTGGGTTTCAGCGACGAATGTAGGAAATAGATTCAAGTCACTAAATATGAAGTAAACCAAATCACAATATATTTTGTAAGATGACAATGGTGAAAGCTTAGTCGGCAACTTGAAAAGACAAAATAAATGACCTGTAAATTGATTGTGGAGGTCGAATGTGGTTCGCGGAATTTGAGTTCCTCTAAATGTCCAAAGAAAAGATGGTGATCAAGGCGTCGTTTAAGAAATTTGGTCTAAGTCTAGACGTTTCACTAAAATCGTAATGCTAGACAAATGAATCACGTTCAATGCGCAGAGTAGCCAGAAATGAAATGAAGACCGTTTGCACGTTTCCTCTCTCGCTGTCATGTGATTATCGATGGTGACGCGTCGATTGAAGGTCAGGCGGGAGTGGGGAAATAATCTGTGCGCAGTTCTCCTCTATTTGGAAATGAAATGCGATGGGTACACTATGACCGCTTTATCTTAAAGCTGCGTAAATCATCGAAAGACAGACTCAGTCCATGCATCGAATAAGCGCAGCCGCAAAAAGACTTACTGTATGATAATATTAAAATGTTGCAATTATAATCTATTGCAAAGCAGTCGCAAAATTGTGGTTCTTCCGATACCAAGCATGAATCCTATTAATATAAGAAATGCATGTACAGAAATCAATGATGAATTTCTACCTTATCTTATTTTCGAAGATAAACATCAATTCAAAAACAAAACATGAGAGAGAGATGAACCAAAGCTAGATTCATAGACGTGGGGCGAGAAAAGAAATGAAAGACTAAGATAAAGATGAGAATTAATCAAGGAATAAGAAATAGAAGTATAGAAAAAGGAGTGTTGAGGAAAGAGAAGAATAAGAAGAGGATAAAGGTGAGAAATTAGTAGCCAGAGAAGAGAAAGAAGAAAATGAGGAGAAATCAAGAGAGAGAGAGAGAAAGAAAAGAGGAGAAATGCTGAGAGAGAAGAAAAGAGAGGAAAAAGAGAAGAGTAGGAAAAAAGAGAAATTATGACAGAGAAAAAGTATCAAGAGAAGCGATGAGATATTGATAGAGAGAGATAAAAGGGATTGGAAATGAAAAAGTTAGTTTCAAATTTTAGTGCAATTAAAGTGAAAATGATTCATCATAGCGTGAACGTCATAATTTCTTAATTCATCGCAGTTGTGGCTCGTTGATCGTGTGCTTGGTCGTACATGGGCGGTTATTCTGACGTCTTTGATGGGAGGTCACTTATCCGCTCTGGTCATAGACGTCTCAGACACATATGGTCACATCAATATAGGACGACACAATGTCGTCATTCTATGTTTACTGGGCCTTTCCTAAAAAATTGTGTTAAAGCAAGTGCACGATACGTGCGAGACGTGTTGCGAATTCATCAAAAATTGTGTTTTGATTACGTGTCAGCCACGTGGCCATCACGTCACGAATTCACCAAAATATTGCGTGTTTTGACAACATGTCACACACGTGGTCAACAAGTGATGAATCCCCGGCCACGTTCGGACACGTTCGCAACGTGGCGGCCACGTTCCCTACACGTTTTGTGTTGCTTGGGCAGTATGTCACACCCATCTGGAAGAATATTTGGAATCATGAACACAAGATGTTTGGGAGACTTGCACTTCCACAAATTTCCAAAAGATGAGCCCACAAGGTCCGTTTTGATACGTAATTGCAGAAGAAAAGAGTTTGATGAGCCAACCTCTACATGGATGGGTATTTGCTCTCTACATTTCCACAATGACATGTATGTGAGGGATTTAAAATCCGAATTACTTGGAACACCCAAGAAGTACAAGCTGAAGGAAGATGCTATACCTACACTTAATCTACCAGAAAAAAGAGAAAATTTCCAATTCAACTGTCCACCAAATCAAGTCAGATCTGCCGCAAGAAAGTTACAGGAAGCCCGGTTATCGCTAGCTGTCAACGAAGGTAGCAAAAGTGTTAATAACATCTTGTCATTCATTACATTTTTTCACATGATTTTTTATTTTCAGCATTGGAAGAGTCTACTGCTGCAGTTCTTAACGAACATCAAGAATCTCCCTTATGTGATGACTCGCAAACTGATGCGGATGTCGATATACCTGACATGGAAAATGAACCGGTCTCCGATTATTATTTGTCGACTGATACCCAGAGTGATGAAACTGAAAGTGATACCGACTTTACTACTTCAGAAAGGCCTTCCAACGATTTCATGTTTATGTGCGGATTTGACAATATAATAATAATAATGATATATTTGTCATACAACAAATTGAGTGATACATAAGAAGTATATACAAGATAAGGGTGACAAATATTAGCCCTAAAAGGGCGATCAATGCATTAACGGGAAAATGACGCACAACTATAATAAAGTAAACTTTTACGGTATACAACAATTACCATATGTCATGTCTACTGAAGTAGGACGATATAGAGTTTTTGAAGTCGCTTATCGATGAGACGTTTTTCTCTGAAAATGTCATACGATTCCAATGTTGGACTATATTAACAGTGAAAAAACCACTACGATGTTTGGACAAAGGAGTTAACATCAAATTGTGGGAATTATTACGGTGAGAATATTCGAACAAAATATCAGGCTGTAAACCATTCATCTGATTGACAGTTTTAAACACAAATATCAAGCTGTAACGGAGGCGCCTGGCAGATAGTCTAAGAAGTCCCAAGTTCATTAACTTGGACCTGTAATTTAATCCATGGAGCTGTGGTAAGAAATTACAAAATCTCTTTTGCGCATTTTCAATTTGGTTGGAAAGCGTATCAATATTTGGATGCCAAATAACACAACCATACTCCAAAATAGACCGGACGAACGTTTTATAAAGGATCAAAAGCATGAAAGGATCCCGTGAGCGAATTGACCTTTTAATCATACCCAAAACTTTGTTTGCTTTCATAACAGTAGCATGTATATGTTCCTTGAAATTCATTGATGTTGACAAATATCATGGAACTTGCAAAATTTTGTCCTAAGTGTGGAAACACTATTGATGAAATCTCCGTCAAAACTAAAGGATCTATGCTAGTTTTACATCTGATGTGTGTAAACGGGTGTACAATGACTTGGCGATCTCAAAAATATTGGAAAGATACAGATATTCCATATGGAAATATACTTTTGACATCAGCAACTTTGACTACTGGCAATACATATACAACCATACGTGAAATAGCTGATGCAGCGAAATTGGTCATGTTTTGTGAATCGACGTTCTATAAATTACAGAAGAAATACATTGCTACCAAAATTTATTCACTGTACGAACAAATGCATAAAGAGGTATTGGAGACATTAGTTGACGACAAAACCATGATTTTCATTGGTGATGGGAGGTAAGGCAAAAAATCATTTTTTTGTTAACTGATATTTATTGATTTAGACTACCTACATCGATTACAGCAAAAACTGCTTCTGCAAGTGAGTTCAATTCGTACTCATGTCAAAATCTGGAATGTGCCATTTCTAAGAGTAAATATCATTGAAACTCATATTTAAATGATCCGCGTATTACATACTTTTGCATTTGAGTTGGCATTACACTCAAGAAAATAAACCACGATGTTTCAACTTCAAAATTTGTGTTTAACTTATTAATTCCATAAATTCCAAGAATCCAGTATATGGCTCATTTTTGGGGTTTGGAAAATGATCACGTACCACCTTTATGACACAAGAAGGAATTACATAACGGACGTACTTGGATAGTTCATTTCTATCCACCCAGTAAATGTAGTTTTTGTAGGCGTAGTGTCGATACATCTTACTTGTGTATGGAGTCTTTTTACCAGGGCATTTCCCCTCAGCATGACGACTTTGCGCTCCTACCGTTTCGAGCACTTGAGTGTTTAAACAAAGAACAGAGAAACTATCCGTCAATGTTATAGTGACGAAGATGAGTTCCCATTGGTTTGTCCTGACTGTTCCTATGTGTAGGCCTATAAAGTCTGTGTTTATGATTGATAATATAATAGAGAGATTATCTCTATATGGTTACCAAATACATGGTTTTACCATCACTACTTATTTTTCACTGTATTAAAAATATCTTTTGTTTTTCAATAAAAGTCGATGCATTTCTATGAACAATTTTGGTTTTTCTTTTCTTCTTACCCGCTGGGAAAAGTGCTCACTATTCGCTGGCTTTTAGTGAGCGAGCAAGCGATGTCTTAGCTAGCGATAATGCAGTTTGCGAGTAGATGGCTATTGGTAAACCGAATTTTGCTCACTTTTTGTCGCTGGCCAATAGATAGCTATTGGCAAACCGAAATTCCCCAGCTTCTTGTCACTGATTTATAGATCGCTATTGGTAAAGCCAATGTTGCTAACTTTTATCACCAGCTATAGCTGCATCCCTTTGTTTAAACACATTCTGTTGTTTGAAGTCGCATAGATGGTTATAGAGCAAAATGCAAATAGTGTACGTTAGCGCTAAGCGTATAATCGAAATGCAGATTCATTTTAGTTATTCTCATTAATTCTTGATGTCATCAAAGAGTTAATTAGAGTGTGATTCCACCGTATTCTATAGCCTAATCATTTTGTAGTGAAATATATAGAAATTCCGTTTAGCATGTCGTCATCTGTCCTTAAAGATCAGTGTTCAGAAATCCATTATTGATGGTCTAATCCATTATTGAAGACCAAAGTAGACAGCTATTCAACTACAATAATGAAGCATTGTAACTGAACTGAAATGTCGAAAAATGAACTGAACCAGTGTGTCGAATAATGAAAATGCGTACATAAGAGCAACTTTATCCTGCTTGCATTAAGTCATTAAGTCTGCTTGCAATGCAGATGACAGTGATTCACAATACTTTAATGATTTTATGTTTCAATCAAGTTTTTTATATTATGTAAAATAAATCGCTACCAAACATGCATCGGACAGCAAACTTGCATTGCAACTTAGTCACTGAACAATTAGTTGTTTGTCGAGCATCCCCAACAGAGGATTGTTTTTCTTCCTACGCACGCCTCCCGTCTAATTAGACAGTCACTGTGTGACGTCAACTGGCATTAATCACACACCGAGCGCAGCGCAGGGTGTAACAGTATACATCGATTCCCTGTCGTTATGACAATGCCGCTACAACCCGACAAGGCTGTCTGCTAACAGGTTGGACTTCCTGCGCTCATTCGAACAATTGCCTGCCCGACATCGTGTCAATTATTAAGTGCGCATCAAGTTGTAAGATCTCTGGTGTCGTGCCTTGTACGCGGCTTGGCCAACTGTGATTCTGATAAACCACTTCGAACGTATAGGATCAAGGCTGTGCAAATCAATGACTGTGTGTGTCAATTTAATTCCCTTCCTCATGACTGCGGAAAAAGACAACGGTTGAAGCCATGTAAAAATTGGTGAGTCAATGTCAATGTCAACACTTCAATGTCACATTTTGAAACCCGTTTTAGTTTTAGAAAAATAGGTTATTTTCCTATTGTAGTGACTAGCGTAATAGCTCTACACACCTTTACTGTAGACTATGAATCTCTGCAACTTAAACTTATTAACGAGATATGCACATTGTACAATCTATGAACCAATACGGATAACATTGTAGTAAGTGAAACGTTTAGAACCAGTTATCAATGCCGCCAGCATGTTGAAACGTCGACGGATCGGGCTTTGACATTATCTCAAAGTATTTCAATCCTGCTATCGCCTCAATAAAATTATGTGCACCTTAATCATCTTGCATTGATTTTGAATACATGAAATTAGATGAACAACTGCCAATCGAATTAAACCATCATGCTTATAATTCATGCCATTGAAATTTTCCACCGTTGGTCTTTCGGCTGATTTCAGTTAATAGAGAAAATTATAATGTTGCGAAAATCTTAAAGTTATCGAATTTTTCGTAAAACGACAAAGGCTCCAACGATAGAATTCTTTTTGTAGGATTATTCATACTAAAAACCTTATACTTTAAAATGTGTAAAATTTGTAGAAATGAATTAACCTTTTCTTCATTTTGTAACAATGGCTAAATAAGAGTGTTAATTTGTTTTCCTTTTGTTATATGATATCAGATTGCACGAATTTCGCATTGACGCTTAGGATTTGCCTAAACGGTTTTTTCAGACTCTGGTATAAAAATTTTATTGTACATTCCAGACCGCAATCGCTGCCCAACAAAATTAAATATCAAGTATGGACGCGGGCTCTACCAAACCAATTCAATGAGCATCGACGGGAGAGAGAAATTGGCGACCATTTTGCAGAGGTAAGTTCTAAATTTCTGATATGAATGCAATTTTTATGTGAGTTCTGAGTTTGTCACTGCCTCCGAATGTTTTGAGTTTAGCAGCATTGAATCATTCTGCTGTTAGTCCCTGGAGCGTTTCGTGGCAAGATGACAGTGATCAACAGTAGTTTATTATACGTGTGGCCTAAATATTGCATAAAAATAATCAGTGAAAAAGGTAAGCAGTGCGAATGTTCATTTATGAATTGTAATTTTGCATGTAAATAAAAAGGCTCCATTATTTTGCATTTTAGACACGAACCGCTGGTCTACAGGAATTTATGCTGAAAATACAACTAATTTTAATCATACCAGCTCATTGCGTCTTCATGGCATGGAAGAAACTTTGAACTTCTGTTCAAAGCCTACAATTGTTTAGCAGAGGTGAGTCCCACATCTTTTGTCACTGTCTCCGAATGTTATGGTTTTGACAGTTCTACATCCACTACTGTTGATCCATGAGCATTTCGTGGCAGTATGACGTTGAGCAGCATGTTTTTGAATTATGTAAGTAGGTCTACAGGAAATCAACGAACTAGGCTTCATATATGCTAATAGGGTACAGCGAATATCAAGCGAGCAGCTAGCTTTTCAATGAAGTAAGCGATTAGCGCGCTACATTAGCATTCGAAAAGCATCGCCAAACGCGAGCGAACAGCAGCGTTTTTGCTCCTAAATTAGCAAGCTTTTCGCCAGCATTTTGCGAGACAAAACGGAAGCTATGCGCTCGTTATTCGCTCGAGATATGTGCCAGCTAATCGCGAGCTTTTTTCCCAGCGGGTAGGGGCATAACCTAGGTCCAACTCTGAATTACAGAAACATACTAGATCTAACCTCATTATACCTATTTGCGCACAAGAAGGTAAAATATGATCCATTGTATATAGCCTAATGTTAGAAATGACTTAGAAGCCACGTAAATTGAAGACATCAAATAAAAACAAAAATGGACCTTATAACCTACACGTGTCGGTAATAAGGCACACTCGGTGATTTTTCATCTTTTTACTCGTACACCAAAAGTTTTGCAATAATCGACATTGTAATATATCTCACTCTATGAGATTGGACATATTTCTATTCTTTGACTTTGTTTGAATATGTTCATGGTTTGAACACACACTCAGTTTTCTTATGCGTGTACGCTGTGTTTTTTAGCCGAGAACCCATGTACCCCTTATATTGTGCATGCTAATGTGTTTACTGATTAATGCAGCATAGGGTTGTAAAGATAGCAGCTTAGATTAGATTACATCAGATCAGATATTACAATGGCGACGGGAACGGCTACTACAGCAATAGAGAACCGTGATTTGAGAGCCACACCTTTTCACCTTATCGGCGATGCTGCTGCCACAGGCATGCAGTGGGAAGAGTGGATAGAGGGGATTGAAACTGAATTCAGATTTCGTAGGATTAGTGATCCAGAAGATAGAAAGGATGCTGTCCTGATTTACGGAGGGCCAGAGGTAAGGCGTTTGGCTAAGCACCTCCCAAACCCCACCACTTTACCCAAGGGTGTGACAAAAGATGTATACACTACACTGAAATGTAAGCTAGACAATCATTTCATGAGAAAGATTAATACCCAGCACATGAAGTTTGTGTTTAACAAGATGCGACCCAATAGGCATGAACCAATGGGTAATTATGCTGCGCGGCTTAGAGAAAAAGCAAATTATTGTGATTTTGTTGATAGCGATGACAGGATACTTGAGCACATTATTCAAACCACTGATCACTGATGACAAGACACTTATCAGAAACGCTGTGAATAAAAGATGGAAACTCGATCAGCTTCTAGAGGAAGCGCAGCAGATGGAGGCCATGACAGATCAACTTAACGACATGAAATTATCGGAAGATAGGGATTCCAAAACCATCGCGAAAATCAGAAATCCTCCACATAGCTCGAAACAAGCTAGGCCTTATTTTAACAAGCCAAACCAAAACAGGACCCCCTGCGGTTATTGTGGTCAGTCAGGCACACACGAGAAGGGGAGAAATTGTCCTGCTTACGGCAAGAAATGTCATAAGTGCGGCGGGTTGAACCACTGGGCCAATGTTGTAAATCCAGCAAGCCTAACCAGAATCAGAGCCAGAGGGTTAAAAAGCAGAAGAAATCCGTTAGGAAGTTGGAAGAAGCAGAGAACAAGACTGGTTCAGATGATGATTTTTTTCGCGTGAAACAGATAGGCATGCAAAAGAAATCCCAGAAATTTGACAAATTGATTACTGTTCATGTCGCTGATGTGAAAACACTCATAGAACCTGACACAGGCTCAGAAGTCAATGTCATGGATGAGCACCAGTTCAAAGCACTGACCAACAGATCATCAAGTACACTAGTACTGAAACCTTCCACTGTTAGGTTGAAAGCCGTCCAGAAAGAGCTTCTAGTGAAGGGAGAGATAGAGACCACTATCAAGAACATAACTTGCGGAACGACTGCTAAATTCGTTATCGTCAAGGGCAGACTAGAATCTCCACCCCTACTAAGCAGAGACACCTTAGAAACATTAGGGATGTTGAAGATAAACCCCCACGGTAAATTCGCCCGCGAGAATCACCTCAGGATACGCCTCATTAAGAATGAGCCTACAGATCGCGAGGCAATATTAGCGGAGTACGAGGAAGTCTTCGAGGGCATAGGCCACATCCGAGACAAGAATAATGACCTCGAGATATATGCACACTTCCACATGAAAGATGACGCAGAACCGATCGCACAGAAGCCCAGACCAGTCCCATTCTACCTCCAGAAGCCACTCAAAGCATTGCTAGATGAATGTGTAGAAAATGGAATTTACGAGCGCGTCCCAGATAATGAAGCCATTAGTTGGTGTTCACCATTAGTCATCATGCCGAAGCCAAGATACCGAGATGAACAAGAATTACAGTCCAATATGATCCGTGCATGCATAGATCTGAGAGCACCAAATAAGGCTATGGAAAGAAACAGTATCACTCAGGGCACCATAGTCGAGGATTTTACCCACAAATTCAGTGAATGCAAGATATTTTCGAAACTTGACATGAATCAAGGTTATCACCAGCTTAGCCTTCATCCAAAGTCGAGAAACATTGCCACGTTCAGCACACCTTGGGGCAACATGCGCCCAACCAGATTGATATTCGGAGCGAAATCAGCCCAAGATAGCTTCGACGAAGTTGTTTACCGAATATTCGGCAATATCCCCAACTGTTTGAACCATAGAGACGACATCCTCATTGGCGGCAGAGACGAAGAGGAGCATACTAAAGCTCTGAAACAGGTCTTAAATCAAGCGAGAGATTTTGGCATCACATTCAACCGTCAGAAATGTCAGTTCGGTCTGAAAGAGATAGAATTTTACGGCTATAAGTTCTCTGACGATGGACTGCGACCGGCTCCCGAGAAGGTCAAAGCCATCAAGGAATGCAGCATACCGGAATCTAAGTCAGAAGTCCACAGTTTTCTAGGAATGACTGGTTATTTGTCAAAATTTATACCTAACTACTCGCACCTAACAGCTCCACTCCGTAACCTAACCCTGAAAGATAAGAAATTCCAGTGGACCGAGGTTGAAGACAGCTGAAAGACAGGTTGAGAAGCTGAAAGAGGCCATCACAGATGATGCTGCCGTGGCATTCTTTAACCCTAGATACCCTATTATCGTGAGAACTGAAGCGAGCTTCCATGAAGGTCTATCGGCAGGATTATTCCAGAAAACAGAATCAGGCATCAAGCCAGTTCATTTCATTAGCAGGTCGATGACTAGCACAGAGAGAAACTATAGCCAGACCGAGAAAGATGCGTTATGCGTCCGATGGGCGAAAAACAGATTTCGCATGTACTTGCTAGGTGCACCGAAGTTCAAGATAGTTTGTTCGCACAAGCCACTGATTCCACTTTTCAACAAGACGAACGTGAACTTACCACCACGTCTTGAGAGGTGGATCATGGACATGCAGGATGTGGACTATGAAATGATCTACGAACCGGGCAGAGATGAAAGAGATCCCCTGGACTACCTCTGAAGGCATCCATTAACTGAGACATCTTCAGACTCCACCGAACGATATGTCAGATGCACAGTCACTCATGAACACACCGGCTTGAACGAGATTAGAAAAGAAACAGCTAGAGATCCACAACTGCAGAAGCTAAGAGAGACCATAAGGAGCGAATCATGGGACGCTATGAGAAGGGACCCCGATGTCATACCTTTCTATAGTCTTAAGACAGAAATCTATGAGGCTGACGGACTCCTCTTCAGGATGAATAAGATTATAATTCCAGAAAAACTTCAGAAAAGGATCGTCAATTCAGCTCATAAAATGGGCCACTTCGGGATGACGAAGACGAAGCGCATGATACGTGGCAAGTACTGGTTCGAGAACAAACCAACTAGTAGAAAACACAATCAAAAACTGTCACCCATGCCAGACTGCAACCGATGACCATAGAGAGTTACCAGCCAAGATGACCAAGATACCTAATGAGCCATGGCATACCGTCTCGATTGATTTTGGGGGACCCTACCCCGACGGGCATTACAATTTAGTTGTGATAGACTTACGAACACGGTACCCAGAAGTCGAAATTGTCTACTCTACAGCATCAGGTCCCACCATTGAGAAGCTCACAAAAATTTTCAGCACCCACGGTATTCCCAGTACTGTCATATCAGATAACGGACCCCCCTTCAACTCGGAGATGTTCTCAAACTTTGCCGATGAGCAAGGTTTTCACCACCACCGTGTTACGCCAGAGCACCCCAGAGCGAACGGCGCTGCTGAGAGTTTTATGAAGACCCTAAACAAAGCTGAGAGAATAGCCCACTTAGAAGGAAGAAATTGGAAGATAGCTGTCCAGGAGATGTTGATGGGTTTTAGGTCCACCCCACATGTTGCTACAGGAATCTCACCCTACGAGGCACTCATGGGTAGAAAGGTCAGGACAAAGCTCTATACTAGAACCTTTGAAGGACCGAGCACTGATAGAGACCAGGCCATTAATGAGATAGACAGAAGTTACAAAAACAGGATTAACCCCTTCACTGCGGCATGGCTCGCAGAGCGAGCCACGAAAACTTTCTCTGTGTTGCGGCGATGATGTTTCTTAAAATTCTGTCCTATGCGGCAGTATTGAGGGGCTGACGACAGAGGCGTTCTTATCTCCTTATCTCCTTCGGTCCTAATCACATATCGCCTGATCGGCGGCTCAGACACCGATAAGCCACGTCGTACACCAGGTTCCCGCTAATGAATTTACCTGTTTCCTGTTGTTTGTCGATTGTAATGTCAAAGTAACAAATGAGTGATCAAAACGTTAGAATGTATGAATGAAGGATAAACGTGGTCGATGACAACAACATCATCGCCTTCGCTTCTAAAATATAATCAAGGAAGAAGTCAACTGCGAGGATGGCCGAAAATATATTATACCAATATGCACAGTAATAAAATGTACATAGAGTGCTCAAAAAAAAGTCGCCATACTGTAAAGTGAAAATATACGTAGGGCTGTATAGGCTCAAATTAAAATGTTCGCTAAGAGGATTCATTGCATAGACATTTTTATAATAAGAATAAGTTCCAGTGGCGTGGCGGGTATAGTATTCACAGCATTCCCTGAATATCTATTTATTTTCTGTGTTAAGTTGTGAATTGATTCCATCGATTTTTAATGATGAATAGCAAACTGTTTTACGGCTTAGTGATTCGGTTTGATTCCAAAGTAGCTATTGTAAAAAGCAACGATATCAATCAGCGTTAATTTTGATTCCACTTCTTGTTTCTTGGACGTCTCCTCTAAGATTTAGCAACAATAGCACTTACATTAGGTGCGTTATCGCAAGACTCCTTAATTAAGACACCGTGTCGACGCTTATACTATCAGCTTCAATGCTACAAGCATAAGGCTACTATTCAACCTGGCGGACTGAATAACATTGTCGGGATAGAGAATGCGGGGCAATTGGGAAGCAGCTGTTTTTGCCATCATTCGTGTAATCATGGAATCATACGCAGTTATACAGAGACAAATGCAGAACCGCTGAGGATGCTTTATCATATCCACTGTTCAACCAAGGAATTTGAATGGTGTTGTTGAAATAGGGCAACTTTCAGTTGACTCAGATACACTTTGACAACTTTTGGTGTGAAATCTCAGATCGTTTGGAGTACTTGAAAACAAACAAGAAATTGATATGAAATGTTACTCGAAAGTAATTGAAAAAATATGTTTTTCGAACTTTCATCAAAACAAAATTCCTATGATTTTGATGAATTTTGTAGAGTAAAGAAGCGTTGTCGTGATCTACGTTTGTATGTGTTCAATGTTTGGATTATAATTATGGAATTCTTCACAAGCAAGCCATCATTTAATTTTTTCAATTTGTTGATGTGTAGTGTTTTTGATATGTGCAACTGTGCATGCATATAGCGGGCCTACATCAATGCAGGGGTCATCAAAAATTGATTGCAATTAAATTGCTCAGTCCAATCAATTAATTGTGATTGATATTTTTACCAATCAATTAATTTTAATTGAAAGTTTGACTAATCAATTAATTGGCATTGGACTCCCGGGCAATCAATTAATTGGTAATTGGAATTACAGACAATCAATTAATTGATAATAGAATTTATTAATTAACTGATCGATAATTATTAATTAGTCAATGGAAAAACATGTAGGCCTATATTTCATAAAATAGAGTTAGCCTAGAATAATTGTATTCATATTGGAACTCGTTTTAATCAGTTAAAATGCCGGTATTAATATTGTATGATCATTTTGCATCCCCATAGTTTTGATGTTCACTGATTTTATTGATTCAGATTTCAATAATTATCATCGTTTTATGAACTCTCAGCTTTGACCCTCCCCCTATATTATCTAGTTGTCCATGGATAATGACTTTCGAAGCTTGACAAGTAAGGGCAATCATGTTGAAGAATATGCAGTAGATCAGAGAGTTGAGAGGTGTCAGATTGAGTCAGCAGAATGAATTTTGTACAGTGGATGCGCAGGAAGAAGCGAAAATCTTAGGTGAATTGTAATGCTATATATTACAATGGAGTGAAACTTGATAAAATAATTGAACCAATTAATTGATTATGAATCAATCAATCAATTGATATTGGGACATGCAGCAATCAATTGATTGATAATTGGAAATTAAAACAATCAATTAATTGATATTGAGTTGAATACAATAAATTAATTGATAAATGAAATTCAGTGCAATCAATTAATTGACATCAATTAATTGAGGTTCAATTAATTTTTGAAGACCCCTGCATCAATGCAAAATGTATGCGGAGCATAGTTTGATTTAAGGCGAAGTTTTGCACATATCCGTGTACAGTAGTATTAATTACTTGTCTTGCATGTAAGCGCTTGCATATGAATAGATTGAAATAATGTATGTGGATCACCCTATATTCAGATTTTCCTCGAATTCCTTTTTCAAAACGGCACCCTACGCCGCTGATAAATTCAAATTGTAATTGCAATATTTTTATTCAGGGCATTGGAGTGTAGGCCTCCGCTAGTTCACTGTTTGTCATTTAGATAGAATAACTCCGATATTTTAAGATCGAACGATGCATTTCAGCACCTTTCCTGCTCAGTTATAGAAAATCGGAGTTTTTCTTTTTAAATAGCAAACATTGAAGGTCTACCCTCCAATCCCCAAATGAGAATATTCGTGCAACTGAAAGCTTCTTTAAATACATAATTTTAATATATAATCCACATATTTGACTTTTACTATCTTCAAGATTGATCATGCAATAACGAAGAAAGCTAATGGATGGATGCAATATGGAGCGGTAATTGCCAAAACATGGACTAATGCAAAGTCCCGGTTTTCCTGGACAGGCATCACAAAATACGGTAGTTTTTTTTAATCGTACCAAGTGAATAACACACACGGCATCTTTTAGTCGGATGAATGTTATTTCCTCTTGGTTGAAACTTAGATGGAAAATGCGAGTTTGAAGCACACGACGCATTTCGAGGTATAGGAGGTTGCCTCCCTACCCCTGTTTCACACAGAAAGAGACGAACACATGACATTAAGAAATTTTGAAAATTTTCCTGGCCCCCGTAAATGGAATAAACAATGTGGGCATTGAGGCACATTCGTTGAATAAGATGTATGCACACTTTATGGAACCAGCGGTATGATTTTCGAGTTGCGTCATAAGTATGTAAAATTTGATCAGCACGATCAGCTCCTCCCATAAATTTATTATACTCCGACATGGTAGTACTCTTTCTAAAAATTATTCTCTTTCCACCTTTTATAACACGCTGGCAATCGGAAAGAGCAACTTTGTTTTTTGTGTCAATCATAAAAACAATTTTCTGTCCAGACGACTTTCTATCACAAAATTTAGATAGAAGCAAGTCGTCCGAACGCAAAAACTTTGTCTCTCTTACATTTACCACGGCCTCCTGAAGCATGGGCGGGACACCACGGTTCGGACGAATAGTGCCGACTAAAAGCGTTCTTCTTGATAATAAATAATTGGCCAACCTGACACTGTTGAACCAATTATCACACCAAACAGTGTATCCTAAATCCAATAGTTCATCACAAAGATAAACAACGATTCGCTCCGATACACTGAGACTAGAACAAGCGGAGGCAAACTGATCACGATCTGCTTTTACAGTGTGAAATGAAAAGTTCAATGTAAAACCAGAGTCACTTTCGCATAAAAAATAAATTTTGATTCCGAAGCGCCTTCTCTTCGCCGGTATGTATTGTTTAAAATACAGCCGACCTTTATATAAAAGTAAAGACTCGTCCACAGTCACATTCTGAGATTGCCTATACGCATCCTTACAAATCGAACGAATCAAGTTAACAAATGGCTGAATCTTACGAAGACAATTCTCTTCGTCACCGAGATTTTCATAATTTGCGAATCGAATGAAATGTAAAATCAAGAGAAAACGATCTCGTGTAAGAGAAAATTCGGAGTGAAGGAAGGGAGTACAAACTAAATCATCAGTACTCCAGTAGTCAGTGAGTTGAGGCTTCCTCACGACGCCCATCAGCAGTACAATACCGATGAATTTCTTCATTTCGGCGAAAGAGCAATTCGTCCAATTTCTAAAGCGAGAATGGGGCTTTAGAGCTTCTGTTTGAAGATAGATCGAAGCACGAATATTTGTAAATTGCACAAGTGTTTCAATTAACTCATCCGTAATAAAAAAAACTGAGAGCACTTCTGCAAATGTCAACATCACTTGTGTTTGACAGCATTTCTTGTTCGTATGTTGTTCGAAGACCTGCGGCACCGAGAAAGGGTGGGAGCTCCGAGCGACTATCGTTCGCCTCTTCGACAAATTTCCACGGACTGGCAATTTGAGCAGAAGTCGTGCGAGAAACGGCAGCGGAGCCGGAAGCGGAGGACACGAAAGAATCCTTGAGAATAGGTGGAGAATCAGCTTTGGCGAATGACGTAAAATTAACAGGTGATGGATCGGGCGGCAACATAGTCAACTGCGGTAGGACGGAGTCATCAAGATCAGAAAACTGATCTGAATCATCAGAGTCGCTTTCACTAACATTATCCATTCCGTCGTCACTGTTTAGGCAGATCAATTCTACAGTAGGATCCAGTGAATATCGTTTGCGGTACATAATAGTTAGTGTTCACAATCTCAGTTGGAAAAAAATCAGTTCTGAAGAAATCAGGTTTATTAGCCAAATATTAGCAAATGCACTGTTTGAGATAAAAGGGTTTCCGCGTCAACGTTTGGATGACAATGACATGTTTTGCGATAAGAGATACCGATACGCCCACAAGTAAAAAAATGTTCTCCAAAGTTATCAACATTTCGTCCTTCATTATCTTATCACTTTAACACGTGTTTTCCCGCTGAATTTTATGGCTCGTAGAGCAGGCCATGCCGCACTGAGAGGAAAACTTCTTATGACTCGCACAGCAAGCCATCCGCATGTGAAAGAATAATTTTTCAATACATTAGCCGCTGTGAAAGGGTTAAGAACTATAAAGATAGAGGATCACACGATCCACGATTCAATATCGGGGATCACGTTTTTGAAACAGAAGAAGAGAGACAAATGGTCCAATACGAACCGAATTTGTACACCATCGAGAAGACGGACGGATCCAGCGTCAAGGCGAGAAGATCAACCGACGAACGAACGATCTATCGAGATGCGAGCAGGTTCAAGAGAGCGAACCTGGCAGACAATAGAACCGAAGCAGAACCGGAGACCCAAGCCACCGATGAGACGATCCAGAAGAACTCGACCGAGACGAGCGAACCGATCCAGAAGAACTCGACCGAGACGAGCGAACCGATCCAGGAGAATCCGACCGAGACGAGAGAACCGATCCAGGAGGACGAGAACGAAATTGTAGAAGGAGCGAGACGTGAGAACCGGAACCGAGACGAGACGAGGCAGGAGAGCCTATCGACAACCAGCGACGAACCGAAACACGAGCACCTGAGCGGAGGCAACCGGAACCAAACACGTACCAGAAGAAGACCAATATACTTAAATGACTATTTCACCGACAGTGACATCTTTGCAGACGGATCCCTTACTCCGTGATTTGTGGAAAGGGAGAGATGTAATATCTCACTCTATGAGATTGGACATATTTCTATTCTTTAACTTTGTTTGAATATGTTCATGGTTTGAATACACACTCAGTTTTCTTATGCGTGTACGCTGTGTTTTTTAGCCGAGAACCCATGTACCCTTTATATTGTGCATGCTAATGTGTTTACTGATTAATGCAGCATAGAGTTGTAAAGATAGCAGCTTAGATTAGATTACATCAGATCAGATATTACAGACATGAACTTCTCACACATGTCAACTACACTAGAACTTCTCACACATGTCAACTACACTAGAAATAGATAATTTGAATATGAATTCATAGTATTCAATAAAAAAATCAAGACTGTAGAGCTCTAAGTCTGTTAGGTGGACCTTTTATTCACCTCACCCACCTTAGTACAGTTTCCTCATTCAGTACACCAATTTCCATCTCCAATGTCTTTGTCTTTGAACATCCTTTGATTACAATATAGACGTCTAAATTAGCCTACATATTATTCATATTTCATTAATTAACAATAATGCGTCTATGGGTGTGCTAGATTGGGGTATGCACACCACTTTTGGCGGTTAACTGTTATTTCATTTGGACGTCGGACAACCGTTATTTTTCCAAAACTCTGCTTCATTTTCAGTGTCTCACCACTCAATATCTTGATTTCAAACATGCAAAACACTTCGAAGTATTTCCGCACTATGTGTTCATTGATAAGAATTGTGTTTTTACATACTACGGCTCGAATACTCAAACATTTGTTAGTGTTGTTGAAGTTCACTAAGGCCGGATGTACCAGAAGTACCGGATGGTCATGGAACAACAAAGAATGTTTATTGAAATTTGCAGCTGCAAAGATCACTTGTTAGTTAATTTAGGATTAACAGAAAACAAAGAGTGAATGATTTAACAGGCCCCACATAAATTTTTTAGAAACTTCACATCTTTCCTCAGATAATTGCATGCATGAGAAGACAGGCAATCACTTTTCACACATGAAAATGAAAAGTCCTTATCTAACTGACCCTGTGCACTTTTTCAGCACTATTAGTTAGTCAAATTTTTCTAAGGTAATGAAAACTATAGTTGCTACATTTGAGCATCAAATTTACGTAGCAATGTTTAATATAAGAAAAATATGAGATGAATCACAGACATTGGTATCATTCATGGAGTAAGTATATTACTATATCGCTGATATATATATATTAAAAATATAGCATACTCGATGATGCCATTTTTGCTTTTCATTATCATGAGAACATTGAGACAGAAGATTTTCCGATAAATCTGTATATTCACATTTGCTACATACAAATTGACGATCTTTTACAAAAGAATTACAAAATATCACTGTTTATCAATACAGCACCAGTTAAATCGACGGAATGATAGCGGATATGTTGTATATAATATGAAACAATTAGCAACATTCAAAACAAAAAGCAATGTGTGACAGCATAGAATACATCACAGAGCATAACAGTTAGTCTGATGCGTCATTGCAAATGTTCTGACCTCATAATTAGGAGCCAATGATTCTCCTATGACAATCTCTGATTTGGACAAAGGAAATCTTAATTTCACGGGCCATTCTATGAAACCAAAACTTGATTACAATACAAAAGCGATGTCAGATGAAATGCCTGATCATTTACTCGAATGTGTACGCCGAATTACAGGCTGAATAGAAAATATGATAAAGATGTAGAAAAAACGTGTGCACTAGTTTCTTACAAAACGCTTACTATGTTATCGTTACCAATTCATGCTCAAGGGACAGCGCTGCGTAAACCATGTGAGCTATTTTTGTTTGGTTCAGTATTGTCCCATTGAGGGTATTTGCCTAATGCATTCGACAAAAAAATCTATGATCACGTATTGAGTTACGAAGGAAATCTGTACCGGATACTGCATCAAAACTTCGGTAATATTAAGCTATCGACTTTATGTTTTTGTGAGTTCTAGAGTAAGAACATTAATCAAAAGCATTTAATTTTAAGAAGCATGAATGCAGACATTCCATCACTTACGAATATCAACAGAGAGTGAGACTGCTGCAGACTACACTAACAATAATTTGCGGAACTTTGAACAATGACACCAGCTTGCTATGCAATGAGCGCACAGTTAATTCTTCAAGCTCGTCACCCAGTTCATGTCAATAGAAGGCATAGACTGCGTCTGAATCATAAAGGCAATTACTAGAGCTGTGCGCTAGCTGCATCTGCTTACACCGATGCACCAAAAATGTTACAAGTTATACAATGAAGCACTGAAGTGTAGCCGAAATATAATTTCTTTTTCCCTCTATACTGACAGTTAATAAAGGCTTCAAGATCTTGAAGGTAGGGTCTCTACCCTCTGTTATGAATGTTTGGAATTCAATGCAAATTTCATAAAGTACTAGGAATATTCAGCAAACATAGGCTTCTTTTAATTTGCCAAATACATACTTGCAAGTGACTCTCGTCATGCTTGGCTGCAACCAGAACATGGCAAAAAGCTGCACTGACTAAAATACTAAGTCAGTGGCGGACCGCGTTTTAATTGTCTATTTTAAAAAATATGTGCACCTGCAGTATATAGCAAAGGAAGAGCTTATCATTGGTAATTTTTTCAAAATAATGAAAATACAATATTTGAAAACATCAGGAAAATATAGAGTGAATCGAAGCAATGTCAACGCAATCTACAAATTACTATGCAGGAGGGTGATCATCAAGACATTACTCGGCTTCAGGCAGTCTCTCTGTAATGATGCAATGCTTCTAGATCGTGCGAAAAATCTTTCGGACAGAACGCTAGATATATCATGAGATTCTGGACTATGAGATTCCTATGAAACTATGAGATGGACTATGACATATTCACTATGAAATTCCGAGATTCCTAGGTCGCGAGAAGCGAGATTTTGTGGCAATAAACTGATTTCTTATGAACTTGAATAATCTGCCTTCGTCACTTTTTCACATTTTCTCATCAGCCTTGATTTTAAAAATGTTTCAGTTTCATCACTTAGATATTTAAAGTTCAAAATAAATGGAATATAATAATGCTCTCCTGGTTGGATTAATCATATTGCATGCTTAAAGATCATCCTTCTATGCCTGTTGCGACTAAGATTTGCAGATAGAATTTTAAGAAAGACTGTACAGTAAAATATCAATTTGATCAAAATTCGGACGTTTCGGTGCACCGCGCATAGCCCTAGTAATTACAAGTTCATGGTGCATCTTGATCGCTAAGTTAAACCAGAGTCCAAAAATTATGCAATGGGCGAAGGAGTGATCAGGAATTTTGTCTCCATTATGTTTTCAATTTCTTTTGATTTATAATAATAGAGTAACTCATCTCTTTAACGTCCTTCTTCCAGGTTTCGTTAAGGTGGACGGTATTCTCTAGAAAGCAATCCTCCACTTCTGTCGCTTATGCGCGTCTTCTTCCTGATCCCTTTGCAATCATTCCCATATAATCGCAGACTTCCCTCTCTTACAACTTCTGAGATCGAAAAAAGTTTCACTACTAGTTTGCTATCCAATAGATCTTCCGGCGGTCAGCTTTGCACCTGACATCCACCTCAACTGCCTTATCTCAGTTCTCTGGAACATGTTCTCGCATTCTGAACGAGTTAATCATGCTTCTGACTCGCAGTTCATGTTTGTCTGACGCAGAGCGCATACATGATTTTTTTCTATTAATAAAGAGAGAGAGCCCTATATATAAGATAATATATAAGAGAGAGAGAGAGAGCCTATAAGTTCAGAATGCCGGTAGCGCCAAAATTTCCTCCAATATCACCACATGAGCGATGCCACCGAGAGTTCTTCGCATCCGTTCGTATCGAGGACATCTCCCAGACAGCAAAATTGCTTGACTGTTTACAAGATGTGACCATCAGTGAGTGTTGATGAGTTGAAAGATGATCTGATTCTAGGGGCCTTAACATTATTATCATTGGCGTCGGCACATTTCACTCAAAAAGTAGAAGTGATCCTACTCTTGGATGAGGTTAAGAAATTTACCTATAAAATGAGTAGTAAGCAAGTGACAAACACTCGACCGGCGCGCCCCCTCCCCCTCCCCTCTGGAACGACAGAGGTTGTGGTCTGTCGTGGTGTGCCGGCCAGGTTGGTTCACGTTCACAACATGTTCGCTGACTCCCCCCCCCTCCCCCTCCCCTCCCCCTCCCCCCTCTGGAACGACAGAGGTTGTGGTCTGTCGTGGTGTGCCGGCCAGGTTGGTTCACGTTCACAACATGTTCGCTGACTCCCCCCCCTCCCCCTCCCCCTCCCCCCCACTCGGGTGAGTTGGTCCGACCGCCTGGTTGACGTGGCCGACCGCCTAGGTTGACGCGGGCGACCGTCTAGGTTGACGTGGGCGACCGTCTAGGTTGACGTGGGCGACCGTCTAGGTTGTCGTGGATGGTGAAATGGCTGCCAGATTCGGATTCAGCGTAAAATTCTGCATCGGTAGGGTGAGTTTCAAGGCAATCGGCGAGAAAAAATTTTCAACATTTTTCGAAAAAACGACAGAGTTAGAATTTGGGACGTTTTGGTGTGTAGCGCCCAAACGAAGCATCGGATGAGAAAACGGAGGTCAGATTCGGATTCAGCGTGAAATTCTGCATCGGTATGGTGAGTTTCAAGTCAATCGGAGAGAAAAATTTTCGCTGACGTCCCCCCCCCTCTGGACAGCTCGCTTCGATTTTGGCTTCCAGTGGACGGATTTTGTCGTGCCATAGCTCGTTTGAAAGCTAAGAGTGAGACAAATTCACTGAAAGAATCGGCTTGTTCATATCTGTCTTCGTTTAGATGTGAGACGCCATTGAAGATTTTGGGACATTGGCGAAAAACGACAGAGTTAGAATTTGGGACGTTTTGGGGTGTAGCTTCAAAACGAAGCATCGGATTGGAAAACGGATTTCAGATTTGGAATCAGCGTGAAATTCTCTATCTGTATGGTGAGTTTCAAGTCAATCGGAGAGAAAAAATTTTCAACATTTTTCGAAAAAACGACAGTTAGAATTTTTTGCGATGGCTGCCTACTGTAGAGCCAAAACGAAGCATCGGATGGGAAAACGGAGGCCAGATTCGGATTCAGCGTCAAATTCTACATGGAAATGGTGTATTTCCAGCTCAATCGGAGAGAAAAAATTTTCGCTGACTCCCCCCCCCCTCTGGACAGCTCGCTTCGATTTTGGCTTCCAGTGGACGGATTTTGTCGTGCGATAGCTCGTTTGAAAGCTAAGAGTGAGACAAATTCAGTGAAAGAATCGGCTTGTTCCTATCTGTCTTCGTTCAAAAGTTAGAGCGGTTACAAGATTTTAGATCGGAGCTTGCTCACCTGAAAAAATCCTAAGTGTCAGAGTGGCTTTGTATGGGTAAAATTTTGAAAATTTTCCAAAGTGTGGAATTTCGACCTGGGACCGCCACCAAAACATTTTTCATCAAATTTTGAAATTTCACTGACGTCCCCCCCCTCTGGACAGCTTGCTTCGATTTTGGCTTCCAGTGGACGGATTTTGTCGTGCGATAGCTCGTTTGAAAGCTAAGAGTGAGACAAATTCAGTGAAAGAATCGGCTTGTTCCTATCGGTCTTCGTTTAGATGTGAGACGCCATTTAAGATTTTGGGACATTGGCGAAAAACGACAGAGTTAGAATTTGGGACGTTTTGGGCTCTAGCTTCAAAACGAAGCATCGGATTGGAAAACGGATTTCAGATTTGGAATCAGCTTGATGTTATTGTCCAATGAGGATCATCATCCAATGAGAATCAAGCATTTCTGTATAAATAGCGAGCCTTCCACAGTGAGAATCATTCCATCGTTGAATCATACGAGTGACGGACGCACATTTTCTCTCTCTAGTTCCCTGTTCTATTATCCAACTAAAATGGTAAGTCGCTACTTTCCTCCCTCTCCTCCCTTGAACGTAAACTTAATACAATCTTTTTTCATTTTCAGGCATCTACTCCATCTACTGCACTAGTAGGACAAAATGGCGGTCAAACGTTACAAGGTTCGCTACGGTCAGATCATCTACAACTGAGGCCAGTGGAAGAAACAACCAAGGTACATAATCCTACACCGCTACAGCGTAAATTTAAACAAGTCTTGCGTTATGACGATCATAGCGTAGTACTCCAAACGGGAATGCTCCCTTCCACGGATGTCAAGATAATGCGCAATCAGTATGGGGACTACATACTGATCCCCGTGAGTCCGTACATTCGCCACCAACTTGATATTATTGAGGAGTATGTGACATTAAATATGGACATTCCTACTCCTCTTGCTCAAGAGTGGAAGGCTAGAGATGACAAGGATACTCCCTATAGAAAGATTTGGGATGGTAATCACATTTGCCTACCGGTATCACATTGGTGTACTTACTATAAGAAGGAGGGAGATCAATCAATAGCCATCAGATGTGATGAGCTCGGAGAAGGTACTTGGGATATCCTTTTCAAAGTGAATGGGCTATATTATGGTCGACACAAGGATAATAAAATAGCCTCTCTCTCCATGCATATGGAATCCATCCTATATATTCCAAAACCACCCAACGTGGACGACATAATTGATCAAATCCTTAACAGCAGTGGTACGAAGCGCAAGTCGGAGAAGAATGCTACATCAAAACGCAAATCAAAGAAGGAGAATTACTAGCCCTTTCGTAACTCTACCCTATGACAATTCGCTTATGTGCTTTGAGTGTCGTAGACGTGGTCTTATTAGATACATTTTACTTCTTCGTTGCCATCATATCATTTGTGTATTTTGTCGTGAAAAGCATCGATGTAATTCTTCATTTTGTAATATGTTATAGAACGCTTCCTTAGATGTGTAATTTCCGTTTTAGGCTTCTATCATCATTTTTATGGATTGTGAGGGTGAACCTGTACAGGAGCTCAGTGCTATTGCTATGAACAATTGGACATATCAGATTGTTAGTGTCTATCATCAACATGCCAACTGCGATCCCAATGTTGATCAATGGGCGAGAAAACACATTCATGGACTTAATCTGAAATATTTGCAAGACTATGGCTTTTCTTGTGAGAGTGCTCTTCTTATTGACTTTAAACGATGGTTAGCTGCTTTCAATGTTATACGCATCTTTTGTAATAATCCTGGTAAGGAGAGGAAAGTATTTCCCAATCTAATCATTGATGATATTTTGCTCCCACCTTGGGATACTAGAGTGAATCAACATTATCATGAAGTCACGAAACGTTTTAAGGATTTGTGTGTTCCTATTTTGTCTGTTCGTTGTAGTAGCTACGTTCATAACCAATGCTTCTTTCCTCCTTACCTCAACACTGCCAAAGTCCTGTATGGTTATCATTGCTCGCTGTATGATAGTTACCAGCTGTATCTATTTTATCTCTTTCAAACCATTGATTTACGTGTATAATGCATGCTTGTTACCGTTATTCAATAAATGTTACTATGAGAAGAGTTGTTGTTTTCATGCAATGGATGGGTTAGATAAAGGGCGATCATGTCTTTCTCAAACGACTGCGGAACATTACGCTTTCATAGGCAAAGTTTAAAAGGAGCTGTTCAAGATTATGTGATAAAATTTCATAAAGATGAGACCGACATCGAAGCAGTGGTTGATGATGCTAGCACTCTATTTCTAGAGTTAATGAATACATTCTCTGATAGCATCATCATGGCGCGATTAGTTGCGAAAGTTAAGTTTAGTCATTTTGGAAAGGAAGAGGTGGAAAGTCGCTCTTTCCATTTTGCTTCTTATTCAATGGAAGTGGTAGATCACCCCCAAGAATTTTTTAAAAGACATATGATAAAAATTGCTGAACGTCTTAACGCATTTAACCATCATGGTAGCAGTCTAGTGATTGAAGCGATTTCAGATATTCACATTCAACTTTCCATAAAGAAAAATTGAAAGTGCAGTGGTACTTGATTGTAGCACAACTGGTTTTCGAGCTATGTCTGCTCACTCTCGAAGTATATTCCTTCTGTACATGCGTCTATTATTTAGAAAAGGCTAGCAAATTCATATCTTCAAAAAGACTTGCTATAGACATCAGTAACGGTGAAACTATGTGTTGCGATGTATGTAAGCGAAAGGATGGAAATGAAAAGCGCATCTTCAAGAGATGTAAGCATGCTTTTTGTCAACGCTGTTTCATACGTAATTGCATTCAACTTTGCCAATGTAACCACTGTGATATTGCTCATTTCGAGTGTCACTTATGTCGCAATAGTTAGTACCTATGCAAATGTGGTAAAGATAGGTTTTAGCAAAGACTAACACGGAAAATGGCGAAACGTAAAATGACGAAACGTAAAAGTCAAAAGTTTTCTTCAGCCATTCAAGCTCTCCGACGAATGAAAGCAAATCAGCGATACAATGCTATACGACATGCTAACGATAAATTCATTTGTGAAATTATTTCTCATGTGAGGAAGTTGAGGACGAAGAAATTAGCGCCAAAACAACGAAAGTTATTTAAGCGATATGCTACGAAATTGCGTTTCATCTCCAATCCTAAAGTCGCCCTTCAAAGAAAGAGGAAAACTCTAACACAAAAGGGCGGTTTCCTTTCAGCAATACTTCCAATGATAGCTCCTGCCGTGGGCAACCTATTGGGAAATATCTTTGGCTCTAAGCGTTAATTATGCAAATGTTGAGTCTCAAAGTAATAAAATGGATTTCAGACTTCAATGTGATAAAGTTCTGACTGTATCAGGTCCATCTCATGCAGGTAAAACTGTTTTCACGCTGAATTTATTGGATAAAAGAAGGGAGTTGTTTAAGGAACCTATCAATCGAGTGATTTGGTGTTATGGTATTTATCAACCGTCGCTGTTTCAGGAATTGCAAAGTCGCAACTTTATTCGACATGAAGGAATTATTCCAGTGGATAAACTTCAGTCTAATGATGTTGTTGTATTGGATGATTTATTAAAAGAAAGTAAGAATTCAAAAGATGTTACAGATATGTTCACTCGCGCAGCACACCATAAAAGGTGTTTTATCATCTATATTACACAAAATTTGTTTCCTGATGGAAAAGAAGCTCGTACACGAAACCTGAATACACACTATTATGCTATTTTCAAGAATCCGCGAGATAAAAGTCAATTTGAAATTTTAGCGCGACAAGTTGCACCCAGAGGATCAAAAGCCTTAATTGAAATTTTTCAAGCAGCTACTGAAAAACCATACGGTTACTTATTCATTGACTTTACGCAAGAGTGTCCGGAAGAATTTAGATTTCGAAGTGATATTTTGAAAACTCCCATGATTATCTACAAACTATGAGTTCTTATTCTCGCATGATTGTTATTCCTCAGGATGAATATGTACAATTGACTGCCATGCAGCAAGTAAAGCAACCTCTTGCAAATCAAATGTATAGGAAAGAAATAGATTATCAGCAAAATGTTCACATCAAAGATCCACATCGTGCTGTATTATTACAATCGGAAACTGTTGAGCAATTGAAAAACTTGAAGAATAAGATGCGTGACTCTGTATCGACTGCTACACCTTTAGCATCTCGCGCACATGCCATATCTCTTTTCAATAGTATTGAGCCCCATCTCAATGTAAATGATAGAGGAGAAATCATTACAGATGAAAATAAAGTGATTGATGCTTCACGTTATGAAGACTTGATTCAGTATGCGACACGTAGAAAGCGCCGTCAGGGCTATGTTCCACCTGGTTGGTCATACTTTCTTAAACTATTGAAAAAGCATAATGTGCCAAAATTTGCTTTAAATAATGAAACATTGAAAGAACTTGATTCAACAGTGGCTACTACTCCAATGCCTCAGGCGATGAAAATGCCAACAAATTGGTTTAAGACGTCACCTGCTACATCCCCTCCCCCACTCACTAAGCAAACAAGAGGAAGAACTCGACGTAGATCTACATCGCCACTAAAACTGGTAAAAGGAAAACGTAAAACAGCTGCTCCTAGGAAATACATGTTCTCAGACTATTAATATGAAGCAGATGTGTTGCTTGCCATGTAATGAGCCGCCAGAGGTGAATGTCGTTGTCACTTGCACTTGCTGCGCCAGCTCTCATAATGAAACCCCTAAGCAATGTGAACACGATCGCAAAACCGCTAAAGCTAAATGCTGCAGTTGTTGTAAATGTAGAAAGGCAAGAAAACAAAAAGATGAGAAGGAGGAAAAAGAGTCAGCCGTCATCGACTGAACGTTTGAAGTCAATCTATTATGATGTAAAACATCCGGCAGGATTTGCATCTATCAAGAAATTATCAAAAAGCGAGTGGTCTTCCACAATCACAAGTGAAACGATGGTTAAAGGGTCAGGCTACCTATACACTCACAAACAAGCGAAAAAGAAGTACCGCACCCGCCATTATATTGTTCATGACATCGATGAACAGTGGCAAGCAGATTTGTGTGATGTTGCCTCCATTTCAAAACATAACTCGGGTAATAATTTTATTTTAACCGTCATTGATATTTTCTCGCGTTATGCGTGGCTCAACCTTTAAAAACTAAAGAAGGGAAAGGAGTAGCAAAAGCATTCCAAACAATTTTTCGAGAAGGTCGCATTCCAAAAAGAATTCAGAGTGATCAAGGAAAAGAGTTTGAAAATCAGCATGTGACAAGATTATTTGAGAGGCATGACATTGAGTTGTTTAGTGTAAAGAGCGCTTATAAAGCTGTACTCGTTGAACGTTTTAATCGCACATTAAAAAAATCGCTTGTGGCGACATTTTACTGCCAACTTGACACAAAATTGGACAAAGGTTCTACAAGATACACTCCATGCCTACAATCACTCTATCCATCGTTCTATTGGACTCAGACCAGTAGATGTAAATGCTGACAATGTAGATAAAGTGCGCGAATCATTCCAACGTAAACGCACTCATGTGAAAGTGATGTGAAAATTGGCGATAAAGTTCGTATCTCAAAAGTGAAAAGTGTTTTTGCTAAAGGGTACCTCCCGAATTGGACAGAGGAGGTATTTACAGTATCAAGGATTAATCAAAAAGACTCTCCGACCACCTACAAGTTGAAAGATTACGATAATGAAGAAATTGAGGGTAGCTTTTACCGCGATGAGATTGAGGTAGTCACTGAAAGTGAAACATATTTGGTAGAGAAAATCATTCGATGTAAAAAACGGCAAGGTGAAGAATGGTGTCTTGTTAAATGGACTGGTTATCCTTCAAGTATGAACTCTTGGATGCGTCGTGCCGACATCTTTCATCTAAGTGATCGACAGTGATTCATGCAAAGTTGTAACTAACAATGTTTAGGGTTTGAGCTATGAATCCAACTGCCTCATTTTATTCACGACCCTCCTATGTAAGTGGCGGAGGACAAATTTACATCGGTGCTCGCCGCCAACGTGGAGGTAGCATACTTGGTGCACTGAAATCTGTTGTAGCACCTCTCATATCCAATGTCGGTAGATCTTTAAAACGAAATGTTTTAAGTAATGCCGTTGGCTTTGCTGGTGATGTTGCTAGTGATCTTTCCAGAGGTAGAAGTTTTAAGAGCAGTTTGTTGAATCGTGGGAAGGAACGCGGTTTAAAAACATTGAAGCAGACCATTGCTGGTGTTACTCAAGGAAAGAAATCACCTAAACGAATGAAAAAAGGAAGGAGGAAACATCGCGGAGCTGGTAAGGTGCGATCTTCAGTCAAAAGGCATTCACGCAAACGTCGCAGAGGCTCTAATCATTCATCAGGCGCTAAACGACGACGCTGCTATAACTTCTAATCATGGAGTGTAAAACTTCCGGTTTTTGTTTGTTCGATCAACAAGCCATACAGACAGATATTCTTACTTCAAGTATTGTAGATTATCATCCTCGAACAGCTGAGAATGCTGGCCCCATTGAATTTGTTATTCCTGGTGGTAGTGATGACTACATAGATTTGAGTTATGCGATGCTTGATTTGAGGTTTAGAATTCAGCAAGCAGATGGAACTGCTATTGACGATGCACATAAAGTTGGACTGAACAATTTACCATTGACTACATTACTTCGTGATGTTTCTCTAACGATTGGAGAGCAGCAGGTGGAAGGTGGTCAAAGCGATTATCCCTATAAATCATATTTCAATCATGTATCACAGTTTCATCCAGCAGCACAAAAAAGTCATATGGAAGCCATGGGATGGTACAGAGATGAAGCAGGAAAATCTGATGTTGAAACAAACAGTGGCTTTGTAAAGCGATCTGCTATGATTAAAGATAGTAGAGTATGTCAGCTATATGGTCCGCTGAATTTAGACTTCTTTAGACAGTCAAAGTTTTTACTGTGTAATACCAGCATGCGACTCAAGCTGACATTGAATAAGCCTGAATTTGCGCTGAATGCATTTGCTAAAGTTGACAATTTTAGAATTCATGTGGAAGATATTGCACTTTACATTCGTCGAGTAGTACCGAATCCAAGTGTCATTAGAGGGCATGCTGAAGGCCTTAACCGCCAAAATGCCATTTACCCCGTTCAGCATACAAAGCTTCTCACCTTTACAATTCCGAAAGATCAAAAGAGTTTCATGAAAGATGGCCTCTTTCCATCGGAAGCACCGAAGCTCCTCATGGTGGCAATGGTTGAAATGATGCATTTAATGGTAATATAAAGAAGAATCCTTTCAATTTTAAACACAATCAGTTAAGTGAAATTGCTTTACGTGTAAATGGTGTGAGTCATCCTGGTCCACCCTACAAACCAGATTTTGCTTAGGATCAATTTATGCGCAGTTATGTTGATTTTATGGATGTCTTTGGCTTTTACAATACGGATGACACCAACGGACTGACTATGAAAGAGTTTAAGAGTGGATATACTATTTATGCATTTGATTTGACTGCTGACAGCGATATTAGTGCACCCTATCGTCAAGCGAACGTGCCTCATAATATTCGTTTGGATTTGACGTTCAAAAGAACACTACCTGAGACGATCAATGTATTAATTTATGCAGTCTTCGATTCAAATATTGAAATTACAAAGTATCGTGACGTGATTCTTCAGTATAATCGTTAATGAGTTGGTTGACTGCTGACGATATTAAGACTAAAGTGCAGCGTAATGCAGACGAAGCGACGTTGAAAGCTTTCGATAATGTCTATTCACTCGATACCTTACCACCTGCAGTAAATCACTATCCCATCTTTATTGTGCTAAACACTCATTCACAGAATTTAGGCGGTGAGCATTGGAAAGCGATCTTTATTGGAGAAGACCGACGTGGTGAACTATTTGACTCTCTTGCTCAACCTCCAAATATACCAACACAGCAGTGGTTGAGAAAACATACGCGTCAATATCAGCGAAATGAACGCATACTACAACATCCACTTTCATCAACGTGTGGTGCTTTTGTACTGTACTTCATCTTAAGACGTTTACATGTATCTCGATTTGCATCTGTTATTCAAAACTTTTCATGTAATCCATCCTCTAATGAAAAAATGATTTGTAAGTTCTATCATGATTTGAAATAAAAACATCATGTTGGAAAAATTGTTTTTTATTTTACAATCCGCTGGGTGCGTACATACTCAATGAGATAGTCTAGGATCATATTTGCTTGTACATGAGATTTTAGTCCAGTAATGATCACTTTACTATTATGAAAGATTGCCACATGCACAGGTAACCAACAACTAATGAGAGCTGCAGGAAAAAGTTCGGGTTCATAACACAAACTGTAACTGCTGGTACGAATCTTCAAAAATGATAGACTGTCACTCAATTGAGTAGAGATCACCATATTGTCCACAGTCAGATTCGACATCACACACCTCTCCCTCTTCCATATCCGACGTAGTAGTCTTTGTAGCTCTAAGCGCATTGACTGCGCCGATGAATGAGAAAGGGCGCCGAGAATCTGTACAGTCCCATTTGGGAAGAGTTGAAGATCCGTGAATTGTTCATCTTCACCACTAACATTTGAGGACGGCCCGGGTAATACTTGCTGTTTGGAAGCTGTTGGTGTAATGTTGTGAGATCGATTTTGGTGTAGAGTCTGAAGCGACGGAGAATGTTGACGATGGTGTAGCGATGGCGCTTCATGATGAAAGAATGAGTGAATTGAGGGATGTACCTTCCTTTTATACTTTTCCCAACTACCTTGATGAAATGTGAAGTTAGTATGAAGTTGGGAATGATAGAGTTGAATTCGCCGATTGTTGACGCGCAGCCAGATGCGATTTCCAATACGTGAATGTCTTTTCAATATAGAAAGTATTTTCAAGTCCTTCATGATATGATGTAGAGATTGAAAATGACGATAAGATAAAGCAAACTCTCTTCTCACATTTCCAGTTGAATCTTTGAAATAGACGTTTCGATCATGATCCGTTTCAATACGTTGTAGGGAATCTAATTTCCAACTCATGATGTGTGGTAGTCATGTCTGATTAAGATTTGCATAGTAGGGCAATGAACTCACGACGAATAAATGTCATGATGGAGCGATGTATATATCTTCTATACTTCTCCCAATTGTATTCGCGAAATGAGAAACAGTTTTTGGAATGAGAATGGTAGATTTGAATTTCATTTCTGTAATGTTGAAGCCAAACTTGATCACCCAAGGAGATGAATCTTAATGTTTCAAAATATTCCAAATCCCTCATGATATCATTGAGGTTGACAAATTGTCGCCATGTTAATGTAATTCCTCTTGATGTATGACCATGAGAATTTTTGAAATGTACGTTTCCATCACGATCAACTCTGATATATTTTAGAGAGTCCAAAATCCAAGTCTTCATGATGTTATGCAAAGTTGCAGATTAGCAATATAAAAATGTCGTTTTATCATATTTTGCTTAGCAATGCGGCTACAAAGAGATTTACTAGTAATCGAGCTGCACTCTTTTCTACTCCCATTGATCATGCACAACAGCTAAATGGAAATTGGGAAGTGGGTGTCACTCAACTTGTTTATAGCAACTGTGTCTATACTTTTGATCATGAGGTGATGACTATTAATATGAGGCGTACAGCTGCTTATCAATGTGAAAAGGGGTGCCGAGTATACATTCCACAGTGGCCAAAGAAAGATCTCTTATCATGTAAAAAGTTTATATATGATTTCTTGAATAAAGCGTGTAAACATATTGTCCAATTTACTCCGCACACCAAAAAAAAAAATGATGATTATAATTATGTACATCATGTAGTTGAGAAAGATTGGATTGTTGGTTTAAGTCCAAGTTTAAGAAATGATTTAGGCTACCTCGCTAGCGCCTTAACAAGCTATGATAATTTTATCGTTAATTACCACATAAGTGGTCATAAACAGTTAATATATCGAGAGGAAGCTTATTATGTAGATCTTTATTCAAGAAATGAGAAGACGTTGGTGAAGAAGATTGATGATTAAGCCAAGAAAGACAAACATGACTCCTGAAAACATTATTGAAGAAATTTAATTATCTCCTTCGAGTTGATGGCAAACAAGTGGCATAAAAAAACATTGACTTATATTAAATCATCTAATCATATTGCAATAAGCAATTAAATGATGATGATCTAGTATTAGTATTTTTGTTATCAAAAGATTTTCATCAGTTTCTTACGACAATCGTTCTGCAGCTGTTCATGGAAATAAATCTGATATGAGCAACATTTACCAAGTGAAAGGTCAAACAATTTGTTACAGATATGGACCGTTATCTTTATACAGAAAGTGTGTAGAGTCCTTTAGGTGGTCTCTTACATGAAACAAGAGTGTTGATGGCCTCGCATTATTACTTCGGTTAAATTTGGTTGTAAGAGTATTTAAATGAAGTGATTATTGACCAACATATTTCATTTTCTGAAAAAGAAGGTACTTTGTCTCTCACTATAAGTGAATAGGTATTGAACTAATTTTGGATAAAATTAGAATGGACTTTTGGGTTTTGGATAAAAATATCTTTAATGTCGGTACTGTAACCAAAGCTAGCGCAGACATGTCACTATCGGCGTCGTATTATCTATTTTCAGATATATTCCAATATTGGTGAAGATGTACGTGTGGAGTTTATGTTTTTGAAGCTCCATTGCTTAGCAATGATACCTTACCAGCAATGAGCTGCGTTTTGTAATCTGAGCATACTTTCAAGAAAGTGCATTATACAAAGCTGAAATCAAACTACATCCCACAAATTGATATTGCCATTTCTGACGATGCTGGTGCGTTGATTCCTTTTCATAAAGATGCTGTGACAAGTATCACACTCCATTTCCGAATGAAGAGTTAATGCAAAAGTATGCCAATATATTTTTCCAATGTGAATAATATGGAAAGTGAAAATAAGGACTCGTTTCTAATCTACTTGCCCAGTAATGCTTCTATGAATAAATTTCCCAAAAATAAACCATCAGACTATCGAGTAGAATTAAATCGGCCACTGCATTTAGAAGGTGATTGAATGGAGAGGTTGGCGTTTCTAGTATTTGCTTGATAGCAATATCAGAATGTGATGATGTGGAAGAAATGATATTGACTTTCAGCAACCATGATCGATAACGAATGAATAATGCATTCCAGTGACCCATACAATTTAACATCTGTTGGAATGTGGAACTGATTGAATATGGATTCAATTAAAAATCAGATTCTTATGAGCCATTTGGGAATGAGAGTAATATTATTATGACATTCAACAGGGTATACTTCCATCATGTAAGAATAAAAATCAGAAAGATTTTGAGTTTATATCTATCTATGGGAAGTGGGAGACTAGTTCCTCCGCGTTTCATTTCTTTTACTAATAGGTCCTTACGCTGTGGTTGGATAGTGAATTCTATCATCATCTTGGTTTTGGTCATGGATCACAGTTCTAACGTCATGGGCTTATGCTTATTGTTTGTTAATGTTTATTCATTGCGTATCAAACAAAGTTTACAATGTAGTTGTTTTATTAATATTTGTGTGATGATGTTGTAGATGGCGGAAGTACGATCTTTGTTGTAAATAATTGCGAGGGGTGTGCTTTCCGTTTTCATAGGTGTGTGGGTGGTTATACGTATGGTTGGTGTCGGTGGGTAAGAAGTATGGAGAAAATATAAGGTTGGCGGATCATTATGTTAGTGGGGGGTTGCTGTAGTGTTGGTTCTTAAGGTCAGGTGGGGCGTCGACCTAAACCTGGCGGCTGGGGGGTATGTTCTGGGTGTCTCCGTGTTGGGGTGACGGGGGGTGGGGGGGTGGCGGAGCTACTGGATTGATCTCTAGTTTGAGGTGGATGGGTGTTGGTGGGGGGGGTAGGGGGGGGTGTGTTGGGGGGGGGGTGCTGGGGTGGTGGGGGGGGTTGGGGAGGGTGGGGTGTGGGGTGGTGGTGGGGGTGGGGTTTGGGTGGGGGGTTGGGGGGTGCGGGGGGGGGTGGTGTGGGGGGGGTGGGGGTGGCGGGGTGTGGGGGGGGTTGGGGGGGCGGGGGTGGGGGGGGGGGGTGGGGTTGGGGGTGGGGGGGGGGTGCGGCGGGGGGGGGGGGGGGGGTGGGGGGGGGACGGGGTGTGGGGGGTGGGGGGGGTGGGGGGGGGGGGGGAGGGCGTGGGGTTGGTGGTGGGGAGGGTGTGGGGGGGGGGTTGGGGGGGGGGGGGGGGGGGGTGGGTTGGTAGGGGGGTGGGGGGTTTTTATGGTGGTGTCGTGGGGTGATTTTTGTTTAGGGTGTATGTTAGGTTTGGTTTTTTTTTGGATTTTTTGTTTGTTTTGTAGTGTTTTTTTGGTATTAGTAGTAAGGTGTGAGGGTGGGTTGTTGGGTGGTAATGGTGTTTTTAGGTTTCGTGTTTCGGTGGTTATGGTTAGGATTGTGGTTTTTTTGTTATGATTTTTTTAATTGGAGATTTTTTGTTGTTGAATTTGTTTTAATTGTTTTTTTGGTTTTTTTTTTTTTTTTTTAATATGTTTATTTTTTTTGTAATTTTTTTTTGTATAATTTATTTTTTTGTTTTTTTTTTAATTATCCTACCTTTTTTTTGTGGTGGTGGTGAATTTTGGTTTTTTTGGGTAAGTTGTTATTGTTATTGTTGTATGGTGTTGTATTTATTGTCTCGGGCGTTTTTTTTTTTTTATGGAATTGTTTTTTATTTGGTTTTGGTTTTTTATTTTTTATAAGGGTAGTTTTTTTTTGTTTTTTTTTGTTTTTTTGTGTGACTATTATTAGTTTTTTTGTTTTTTAATGATTGTT